>DWPT01005793.1:0-11932 GCA_018251895.1 Agathymus mariae mariae
AGACAGACGGCTCATGTCTTGTCTTGCTCGGCCGCCTCTGCCGCCGGCGCCGCGGTTGCTGCGCCGTCCGCAACACCCGTTATATATCCAATTCATCTAGAAGCTGTCGGGCTCGAGCGGTTTGTGAACTTTTCGTATTATTACTTTACTACACCTTGGTATTTAAATTGAATTTAAAAAAATGCAATATGATTTTTCCATCTTCTTGAATACTTGATGTTATTCGCTACTAGTGATACATGAATAAGTACTGATATAAATGCAGCAATATCTGAGATAGATTTTTGTTATAGTTAATGAAATGGCAAAATAATGGTAAATGATAATCACCAGTCGTAATATCAATGGGCAATACATTGTTTTTATTTGCATAGCTTGTGATAGCTAACTACGCCAGTAAAATTAAATATTTTACTGAGAGTGAAGCTAGAAACTGGAGTCAACTAGGCTTTGAATCTATCTCATCTAATCTCTGTTGGAAATAATGTAAATACTACAACAATCTACAATTATATAAATTATAATTACATCAATTTTATATAAAGCATCGTTATACAACTATGAACACAATAGTTAAATATGTTAATATATGAATGTAATGTATTAATGCATTCGTGGTTAATATATTTATATTAGTAAAAAAATACGCTATCCGGGATTATTTTATTGAAACGGTTTGGACTACGAAAGTCGATCATGAGAGGCGCCAATTATTTTGTTCAATAAGTAACATCGACTGAATGAATAATGAACGAATGAATGTTATGCCATTTTATAAAACAGCAACACTCATCGTGACGCAAAGAAAAGAACAAAAACTGCGAATGAAAAGTGATTTCGGGGTGAAAATTGTAGCCTTTTCATGTGATTTCGTGAATTTGTGTTTGTGCAAAATTCATTGTAGACTGTTTTTGTATAATATTTTTGGAGCAACGTTCCCAAAAAAACGAACCGCTTGGTAGTAATATGAGTAATGTTACCAACCAAAATGGAACAGGTCTAGAGCAGCAGGTCAGTACCTCATGTCCAAGTACTTTGTATTGATTTTTCCTATAATGAATGGAAATCCTGTTGCATATTGTGTTATCATTTATATATAACAAGTCCTTGGGATTTTTTTCGTTAGCAAACTTTCATCAAATAGATTCTAACAATATAATCTAGTTTTACGTGTTTTATTTCTAACCAACATGGCGACTTGCTTCTATGGTATAAAATTGATTTTGCTACACACCAGCGTTTTAAACCTCTATGTCTTATAGGTTTGAGATTTTTCTATCTGAAGCTAAAGTTTATACTACATAGCATGACAATATTAATAAGGAAACTTAAACAAATATGTTTCACATTCTATTAGTAATTTAAAAAGAAATACGCATATTTTCATAATTTTTCTACTAATGACATACAATCAATTGTATATTTTTTAGAAGTTTATAAATATGTTTATGTAATGTATGATTCTAAGAAATAATTTTCATCCAATAGTGCAACTACTATGAGTAATGTTCAAAGGAAATGATTCACATTCTCTCTACCTTTCCACCTAATTCCAGAACTAAGATTAGTGAAGGTTATTAAAAAATCTATAATATGATTCAACATGAGGAAGTGAAGATCAGCTGCAGTATATATTGTTTTATATCTAAGTAACAATTTGTACAGTTCGCTCCTATTTTTAGCAAAAATCTCTCCCTTTTGTAATGCACCAAGATGTATGTTATTGGTTAATCACTAGCAATAATTAATGTAATTGTTGTATTGATTTATAGATATTGATTATAGCACTAATTAAAAGCCTTTATGGAATTTAAAAACTTAATGTTAAAACAACTCATATAAGTTTAAATTTTATTGTCTGACAATATTCCTCAATTTAACATAATCAAGTCAGAAAAGTGATAACACTCTTAATCAAAGTATGTTAACATTAACTAATTAGTCATTACTTCCTTTAATGTTACCTACATTAATGTACAATAGATATGTAAACATCAGATGCCACAGTAAATATTTTATGTTGAATGATGCAACATACATTTGTTAAAAACATTTTTTTTATGTCCTTAATCTAAATGTGTAGTCAAAATCTTCACTCAATGATAATGCCTATTCTGACATATGTAGCTATAATGTACACTGTAAAATTTCACTATGAAGAAGCCAGTAGATAGAATGATGTATATTTAAATAAATAAACATTATCACTATCCCTAGGATTCCTTATATTGCGAGTGGTTTGGATCTACACAAGTAAGACATCACAAACACTTATGACAGAGGAACAAAGATTGTATCTGTCACATAAATGTCCCCTGGCTGGAAATAGATTCAGAGACCCAATTGCTGAGCGGTAATGCAGGGAGGATACCAATTGTAAATTATTAAATTTTTATATGTGAATGGCATATAGTACTTACTGGGATAATTTGATCCATTACAGTAAAATACGCAGTGTAGACTAAGGCAAGTACTCAATAACCTATAAAATTATATGTGGTAATACAATCAAAAGTGAAGTTTTACTTCTAGTCATTAAATATATCTAAAGGATCAATGCACATACACATGTGCCAATAAAAATATCCTTAGATATTTTTGTCGGCTAGCTATTGATATTAATAATAAATTGTTTTAGGCAACTATTTAGTTGTCTATGCTTCCTTTTTTATGCTGTACATACAACCTTGATTATTAAACAAACCATTGACATTCAGGACCTGAGAACAATCATTAATTATAAACATTTTTAGCACGGCTGCGAATTCAATCTAAAATCTTTTTATTGAAATTCAGGGAAACTACCAACTGAGCTGTAGAACTATTTGAAATAAAATAATTTTTAAACTACAACCTTTTTTCTTATGGATGTAATATACACCAGTCCACTTTGTAGAAAGTGGCTGCAACTCATGAACAACCATAACCAACTTTAAATAAAACTGCATAAGTCTCAATGTATTTGTAAATTCAATTTCAAAATGATAGTCATCAAGAATAGTTATACATATTTGGTTGCTTATCATTACTGATGCTTGAATGTAGTAGAATCCTCATGATTTATTATTTTTAACCTTTATTAGTAACTTGTCAACTATTATGCTCCTTCAAATATAATGATTTTTATCCCATAAAATTACATTCAACTGGTTAATTTGTCCCTACTTTAAGTGCTGGTTATTTTGTGTTAATGCAAAATATCTGAGTGTATTATTTTATTTATGATGCATGTTAAATGAACATACAATTGGTATAATTTTAGTTTGGACTTTCTATAGTGACTCCTTGTTTTAATTTTGTAATAATAATTTTATAAGTTTGTTTTGCATATATTCAAAATGTTTCATATTTATTTTGAAAACAGCAGAACAGAACCAAGGAACACTGATTATTTACTTTTCTTTGCGAGAGGTGGTGGAATATCATCCCAGCCTCCTAACTTGGATAGATACTGCACCATGCGTAAAGTAATGAGATGCATATTGTTTCTCAAACCACTGTTAAACTGATACATGCAGGCATAAATAAAATTCAAATATTATATACTTATCACTTAACAACCAGGTATTACTATTACAACTATATTAATTGTGTTCTTCAGCTTGCTGGTCTGGACTTGCAGCCTCAGGCTTCTAAGAGTGCTGGCCGCTACATCCCTCCACACCAACGTAGGCAGTTGGAGGGAAAAGCTCAAGGTAACTCAGTTCAATGTCTTTTTATTTGTACATATTATTAATTATCTATTACTTATGTGTGTGTCTGCATGGTGTTCTTTAAGTTTTATAATTTCAGCTATAAATATTAATTTAAAATAACTTACTTAAAACTGAAAACACAGTATACATAGTCATCAGCAGATCAGTATGACTGTATAAAAAAAAATCATTATTTTTTGTTATGTTTATGGAAGTCATCAGTTAATGAGTGAGTTAGTTTTGTCAACTGACATGTGTTTCCATTATTTATATGTAAGCATAAATTATGAAATCTTCTGTGCACAAATATATTTCTTAACATTGTCGTAACTTTTTTTAAATGTTTTGAGAACATTTTTTACATGCCAATATATAACTGAGAAAACTTATCTTAATTTTTTTTACAACTTTGCTATGAATTAATTAATTGTTCAACATCGATGAAGTTGTAATGTTTTTTTTTTTATTTATATGAGTAGCAATTTATCCATATATAATAAAATAACGATAATGAAAAAATGTTTACACAGAAAACTTAATACATATGCTTAATAATATTTTCTATATAACAGTTATACAGTAGAGTTTTTCAAGAAATCCATAGATACATTTCTCACTTTACAATAGAAAATTATATAGATGAAATGGATAGTTCTTTGGCCTGATATCGGATATTCAGCAAGCTTCGAGGCCAAATAGCAGTGGTGGTGGGTGGAGGGGGGTGTGGTTTGTTATTACTGCCTTTTCAACACTGCACCCAAATATATATGTCCTTCTCCATTTTTTTTTTTTTATCATAAAATAAGTTAATACTTGACAACATTTCTACCTGATGATAAGAGGTAATGAAGTCCCAAATGTTGAATGCACTAACTAATAAAAGTCCTTTGTCACGTCTAGACCTCCTTATTCGTTGTGCGTATCTCGGGCTTAGCGGTGCCACAGTGATTATCTTTCTGTTTAGCCTTATGAGCCAGAGTGTTATCTGGTTTTACCTATGGAGGCAGTGGGGGCCAACAGAAGTTAGTCTCAACCGCTTTGACAAGAGACCAAAAAGCTACTGCCAGATGATTGGTCAGAGTTTTGGGCTGATGTGTAGGATGCGGTTAAAATTCACCTTCTGTAATGCCCTTTTGTAAGACTTGGCTGGAAGGTTTCTTCAAAGAGCTGATATCCGAAGCTCTCTAGTCGCGTGCATCAACCCAAAATAATTATGTAAGATACAAAGTTTTATTTTGAATTTGCACGGTATGTATATCGCGATTGTAAGGTTTCATCTATTGAAATGCAACACAAAGTGCCGACGAGTGTACGACGTTAGCGTTTAGTTTATTGTTTGTTTATCGTGTATTATCGTTTATTACATTGATTTGTTCTCATAAATAGATTACGACCTGTGTTTGAAGAACATTTTTGTTTAAATTTATAAAATATCGAAACCTATTGTAGGTGAGGAGTCTAAGCGGTCCGGCTTAGACAGTCGTCCTAGCGAGCCACGGGACACCCGTTCATCATTCGGAGGCAACGCTAGAGGCTACGACCGTGGTCGGCGCGACGACCGCGACCGCGACTTCGATCGCGGCTACGACACGCGATATCCGCGCAGAGACCGCGGTGAGTGCACGCCGCATGATGTTATGCTAACTATATGATAATTGTACTCGTAGCCACACCAAAGCCAAGTGCATATGGAGCGTCCGATTACATTTGTATGCGCCAATGCCGGCTATCGAACAGGTGCATTTCCCATTTGCTGATCTTATTTTGTCAATCTAATTTGTCTAATTTAATTAAGTGAATATGCAACAATTATGTCAATAAGCTTAAATATCCACTAACAAATGAGGTTTTTTTTACATATTTGTTATTTTCTCTACTAAATGATATTGTACTGAGTACCAAATAACGCAATTGTACCGACAATGACAACAATCTTTGTATACATTATTTTCGAACAAGTTCCCTTAGACAGTTTAGTTATCTGGTCGACTTCGTACCGTGCCGTGTCCGTAGTGAGCCATTCTTGTCATTAACGAGCCGCTGCAAGCATGTGGTCAACATTCCCGTACTGTACCACCAATTCCTGGAACTTTTTAATGTCTCTAAAGGATAAAGTAGTACAGTGATGCAACTACCAGTACCCCTGGTGGAGGGGCCTGCGGTCTATATCACCTAGTTTAATTCCGACGGTACTTGTGCACAGTGGTAAAAAACCTGTATACTTAACTCGTAACCGACAAATTCTTCGCCCTTTTTCTAGAATAAACCGTAAAATGTTTTTACGTGTTTCGGTCTCAGTGTCGATAATAAGCGAATCTCCCGCCTCCCCTTGTCTGTTATCGCGCTGGTTATACTATTGGTGTGTTACAAATGTCTATCTGCGGTGCAGTGATCACTTACCATCAGATGACTCGTCTGTTATACCACCGGATAGTAATAAACACCACCCACGCGATGTCGAATTTCTTGACATTGAAGTCTCATCCAACTGTATATCTGTATTTTTATGCTTGATTAGGAGTTTAATATCGCTACGTCACTAACGTCACCAAAATATACCATAGCTACATGCTATTGTACTGAACAGAGTGAATATTTCAAACGCGCGTTAATTTTTTGCATGCCTATACTAGTATAATTACAAGATTGTGTGCGTTATCTGGTAGACGCTTCTAATCAATGCATGTCTAATATACATAAAATATGTATTGAAATATCATATAAAATAATAAATATATTAATCTTATAAATTATAAAGAATGAATATTACACAGCTATATTACGACCTATTTTCACATTTTATTATAGTCAAATCAATGACATTTATTAATTTTTCATATTAATATATTACCGACCTGCAATATTTTGACAGAGTTGCTGATCACCGTGACACAAATCTTAACGCATAATTAAAAAAAAAACATCTCAGTATAGCTACAGCTATTGCATTGACGCATGGATTGCGCCGCCCACATAAATTCTATATCAATTACAACAAAAAAAGAAAAATAAAAAGTAATAATGTACAACAGTTTTTGCATAGACATGTGATTTACCCGCTAGGGGATTTAAAAGCAATTATTCAATTAATTAAATCTGTAGAGGGCTGTGAAATTAATTTATGCATCGTATATCGACTGAGATGTGAAATGATGATGATGATATCGACTTAATATAATGTACTTTTACATAATCTATGAATAAATATTTATATAAAATGGTATTATACTATGAACACACAAATACTGTTACTTCAATATATTGAATCAAGTTATAAACAGTTACTCATAACTTTAACACAACATTCAACTCATTTAATCAAGATATAACTGGATTTGATCAGGTATGACTGATAAAATTAATCAGATTTGCACTGTTCTGCACGGTCAACAGAAAAGTAATGTGAATACTGTGTTTATTCAATGGTATTTCATACACGGGCTACTAATAACATAGATTTTAAAGTTCTTGTAAACAATAACCAATGATGTTATATTTAATCCAATTGCATTTTAAATACAACAACTGCAATAATTTAAATTCAAAATAATGTACACTGATGTTGTGTCATAACATCTATTGCAATAATTCGCATAAATATTTGGTAATACAAATGTTTAGACCTCCATCAGGACGTAAATGATGCTCATGTCCTAGTAATTACCTTGGGTGTAACTCCCTTTCAACAGAAACACAGCAGTCCAGGGAGACCGGTTCGGAGCAACAAATAGGTATAGTTCGAATAGTATAAAAATCTTATGTTATTATATTCTAATTGCTATTCTCAACATCGCCATTGGTCACCTAGATGACAAATATTTTCTGCAATATATTGCTGGCGATTTAGTCCACTTACGCATATCATGCAATATTTTAAGATTATAATTTCATCATATTTTATGATTTTAAATTGCATTTGTATCGAGTGACAGTACAAATATATGGGTACTATAAATAAACCGGTTTTCTATACATTATTGTTAATGTTATAGAATGGCGGTCCAATGTATTCAGCATTTGAAAATGTTGCCGGTCTACCCTAAACAAGTTGCTGGATGTATTATACAATATTGCTGTCTAGTTACCACGCACTCTTGCATCATAATATCGCATTGCAGTTATAGCCACATTAGGAGCACCGGTGATTTGAAATGTTCGATGTGAAAACGCCGATTGTTGTCGGCCAGGTCGTGATTCAGGATATCAGAATGGAGACTCAGATCGCTGGGCTGAGTCGGATCGGTGGGCGGATCGCGGAGGCGAGCGCCGCGGGCAAGGCAGCGGGGGCGCAGCGCCGCGCGATGGTATTCGCGATCGCGACGTGCGACGCGACGAAGACTTCGAGCCGCCGGCGCCGCGCAACGACCGCTGGAAGGATCCCGAGCCGCGAGCTGAGGAGCGCGGCAGCTCGCGTTGGAGCTCCGATGACGTGCGACGTTCGGGCTCCCGCAGGGACGAGGTAGGATTATTACGATATTAATTAATAAATACATTATAATAGTATACAATCATTTAGCAAAATATATCATATCTTAACTTAATAATTTACTAACAATAGTTAAACTTTCCACGTTTAAGGATACATGTTTCAACTTTATATATACTTAATTTGATATGGTTAACTATTAAATATTCAACTTAAATATTGAATTCAGTTCAGCCACTGATCTGTGTAATTTGAAGACTCTAGGTAGGGAGATTGTGACTCTTAACTCTTGACACATGCATTTTGTTACGCTCCGATGGGTCATAAAAATATATGTAATTTCATATTATTTATTTACATAGAATTATCTATTTCATTATAAAACAATAACAAGAAAAACATACATGAGTATAACACGTTTGTATATAATATTTTTTGTAGTAGTGAAATCGTCCAATGAACATTGTTTCAGAATGATTGGACGGTCCCGCTACCTCGCGACGAGCGGCAGGAGTTGGAGCTGTTTGGCACTGGCAACACTGGCATCAACTTCTCCAAATACGAGGATATACCGGTTGAGGCCAGCGGCGACCGCGTACCGGACTACATTACCAGCGTAAGATTCACTTGCTAGCTCAGATAATTTAATGCCTGAATGAAAGTCTCGTATTACCTCAGTCATTTCATGTTGTCAACTATACACTGATGGTAGCCAGTGTTAGTGTTAAGGGCTGTAAGTACTAACCAACTTCAAATGTAATTCAAGTTATCTTTATTGGAAACCTAATGTCATTACAAAGTATGTAATATTTGAAGATTCACTACCAGTTGGCGAACTTATCACTAAAATAGGGATTTCGTCTAGCAGGCCTTGACTGCATTAAACTTACTTGATAATAAAAAAAAACTAGCTAGTTAGGGGGTCCGTACACGTTTAGAGTGTCATACAAATATAATAAATCAGTAAATAGGTAGATGGTAATAATTTTCGGAGGTAAGAAAAGAAGATTGAACTAAAAATAAAAGTAATGCTTCAAAGAAAAGGACAGGTAGTTAGTTGAACATATAAAAGCAATCCTGTTTACGGTTAGTTGTAGGCGTATTGCTACTTCTGTTGTGTGAGGTAATATGTACTCTTATTTATCTTATTTATTAGGATTACTGGTATAAAAAATACGTCATTATCATCCCGAGAAAGCTTTCAACTTACTTGCTTCAGTGCCAGCTTTAGAATTGTGGTGGTCCTGACCTCAGACATACGGTGCAAACAATTCGCCTTCTTTTCATGAACGTTACTCCTTTAATAACTAATTATAAAATAAAAAAAAATAATTAAATTTTGTTCATGGTGTGGTGTCTACAAATATTTCATTATATTTCTATATTTTACAACATACGTATTAGTAACCAGTAACAAGTTGCTTTAAACTATTTCTTTACGATATGATGAATGAATAAAATTAAAAGAGAATGAATGAATGATTTGTATTGATATAAATTACTAATTTAATTACAGTTTGAGGACGTTAACTTGACGGAAATAATGCGTTCGAACATTGCGCTCGCGCGCTACGACAAGCCGACACCGGTGCAGAAGTACGCCATACCGATAGTGTTGGGACGCAGGGACGTGATGGCGTGCGCACAGACCGGCTCCGGCAAGACGGCCGCCTTCCTTGTGCCCATCCTTAATCAGATGTACGAGGCGGGGCCGGTCAAACACATGGGGTGAGTGGGGATTGTGCGCTTGACACATTTTTTAGCTGTTTCAATGACTGTTTGTGTGACTTGACCAACGGAGATCTTGTCCACTCAATATGTGTTTTGTCGAGACGATAGCGGCCTTAATACCTGGCACACATCGCCGTACCAGGATTACTTGTATTAAAAGTGGCATCTTAGAGAACAGTGTATTGAGAACTAACGTTTACCTGTCTACCCTGTCCGGTTTTTCGAACTGAGGAGCCTAGGTTCGGTAGGTAGGGTTGTTATCAAACTGCATATATGTAGTAAGTCATCACCACTGCAATATGACAAATGTGTATGATTGAACTATGTGTTTTTCTTTCACGGTCCATTTTATTTGTATGGTAAAAAAAAATGAACAGTGCAAAATTACATCATTGCATACATGACAATACATATACAAGTAAAGATATGCATGATGGTGTCCAAACTGAATTATTTCATTGGAATCAAATTGTCATTTCAATTTCAGATTTACTCAAACAACAAGGTATGTA
Organism: Agathymus mariae mariae; assembly: GCA_018251895.1. Taxonomy (NCBI): domain Eukaryota; kingdom Metazoa; phylum Arthropoda; class Insecta; order Lepidoptera; family Hesperiidae; genus Agathymus; species Agathymus mariae. Next base: position 10,365 of record DWPT01005793.1, read on the forward strand.
TGTATGGATAACGAGATATGCTTGTTCAGTAATTGACTTTATGAAGTTTGTTTTGGTCATTGACAAAGAGACCAAGGCTGATATAATATCAAAATTCAGTCAATTATTCAGGTCTGTTGAGTGTATTTTCTAAGCCCCTTTTTTCTTACTTAACTAGTTGACAAACGACCGGAGGAGCCACCTCATCAGGTGACCATCGTAAGTGGTCACCGTCGGCCATAAACTTCAGTAAGACCAAAGGCTGACTGAAGTGTTGCCTGCCGAAAAGGAAGCGGGGACCCGCATTAGTTTAGTCAACTAATATTTATATATATATATATAAATGTGCGTGTGTGTGTGTGTAAATACTAATGTAAGTTAATATTATTGTAACAGAGCGTACAATCGACGCAAGCAGTACCCGCTTGGTCTGGTATTGGCGCCGACGCGTGAGCTCGCCACACAGATTTTCGACGAGGCCAGGAAGTTTGCCTACCGCTCTCGTGTGCGACCATGTGTTGTGTGAGTTATTCAATACATTATAATTTAGGGACCTCCACATTAGAAACTAATATCTGTTATTGTAAAAAAATTGATTTAATTTAGTAATAGTTAAATTAACAATAAAAAAAAAAGCCATAAAATTAGAAACAATAAAAATTCTGAAACACCAGATAAAATTATACATCAAAATTTATAACGGAGCTGCAACTACGAGCACATCGGTTATTTATAATTATCGCCTTACACAGATATGGAGGATCCCCGATAAACGAACAGTTTCGTGAACTGGAGCGCGGCTGCCACCTGCTAGTGGCGACGCCGGGTCGTCTCGTCGACATGTTGGTCCGCGGGCGCGTTGCCCTCGACCACTGCCGCCACCTCGTGCTCGACGAGGCTGACCGGATGCTCGACATGGGCTTCGAGCCGCAGATCCGCAAGATCGTAGAGTGTCACACCATGCCGAAGACCGGCGAACGGCAGACGCTGATGTTCTCTGCCACGTTCCCGAAGCAGATCCAAGTGCTCGCGCAGGACTTCCTGTTCAATTATGTGTTCCTCGCCGTGGGACGCGTCGGTTCCACGTCGGAGAATATCACTCAGAAGGTATTTTTTTGCAATAGATCCACCAAATTGATTTGTGTTCCATGTGATGCGTCTTTTAAGGCATCAACATCATCTCTCTGTCACTGGCAATTGTATCTAGAATTGGGTTTTTATTATTGTATAAGAAATGTAACTTCAAAAACTAAATATTTAAAGTATTACTAGAATGAATCAAAAAATTAATTGAAATTATTAACCTAAACATTTGCACTAATATTCAATTTTTAACTAGAAGTGTCTAGGTATTCCAAAATCCAGGCATCCAGGTTATCCAATTAAGATATATTAAAAGCACAAATATTACAGTAATAACCCAACGATTTGGTGTATGTGATTGTATCGAATTCACTGAGGTAAGGGGCGATTGTCACAAATGTTTCCATACCTTGGAAAAGGTACATTAAGTAACCTTTGTTATTATTAGAATTTAACAAAGATTTTTGTATATATTAAGACCGTCTAAAATTTATATTTTGGGCGTA
>DWPT01005794.1:0-11931 GCA_018251895.1 Agathymus mariae mariae
TTTAATTAATTGTGAACCGTCAGAAAATTTTAAATTTTCAAATGTTTCTCTGTCATCACGATATCAAAGAAAAATGCGTTTTGTTTAATTTGTTTTTTTTTTTCATTAAACTTTCTGTGTAGTGTTGCAAATTAATGTGAAAACATGTAAATTTAATTCATGTTTCGTCTTTAATTATTATTTGTTTAAAAATAAAATTAACTTTGACAATATCCCTTTTTTTTATGTTCCGCTAATTCTGCCGGTGTGTTTATTAGCACAAATATTAGGACACATATAATGACCCCCTTATCAAGCTATGAAGTAATAAAATACATTAAATATCTTATTTTACCGATACAAAATTATGATCAAGCGAATATTACATATGTAATTGCTTCTAAATCACAGCCTTTTATGCTATTAACTCCTCATGCATTCCCCTTTAAAGGTATTCATTACCTTTATATGTTCACTAATCGTACGCATAAGTCTTCGCGGCACAATACAATGTTATGTTGTTCAAACTACCCATTAAGCGAAACGATCAAAATAATATCAACAATTATAAATAAAATAATTAAATCAGTCACATTTTAGTCTCCGACATTCCAGGTTGATTATTATTACTCGTAAGTAGCAACTCTGTCAGGAGTGTGGGTAGGGTACTTTCGTTAATTTTATTGAAACTGCAGATTAATACGGAGGAGAGATGGATCCAGGGACCAAACAAATTTAATGTTGGACATAACTAAGTTTCGATCGGTGTGTGACAAACTTATACGACATACTTGATTTTGATTGCTTCTGGAATTTACGGTGGTGGAAGTTAGTACATCCATGTGTCGATAAATTACAAATAATTCCTGTGTTTGACAATAGAAGACACTAATTCGTATAAAGTAAGAAAAATGCATAGACTTATTTATTACTCCGTATGGACCGAGTCATTGCACAAATAAAATGGCTCAGACTCATTTTTAATACGGCCTCGTTACATACAACTTATTGACAAAAGTAGGACGTTGTTCGTCTATGGTCCTTTGTGGTTTATTGGTATTCTAAGAGATGGCGCTGATTGTTTAGTAGCCAAACAGTGGAGGATTTTGTTCGCACGGCCATGTATATTTGTTTACATCGATAACTACGTATCAATAAACTTTGACGTTCAAAACGATTCAATCTGGAATCCCAATTTTTATAACTTTTTAATTCATTTGCATATCCATATCATAATCGATACCTTGTTACTGTAAAATTGAACTAACAGATAAGCATAAGTTGAGCGAGACAAAACATTTATATCACAATTATTTCCGAACATTCCATCTCTCTCCCATCCGGTGATAGTCAAAGTGAAACTATTATATTAATTAAACTCCTCACTAATTACATCCAGAAAAAATACAATGACATTTTATTTACTTAGTAAAATATTCACGCAAATATTTTATATAAAACCATGTTTGGTATTTAAAATTTAAAACTTCATAAAAGTTTAAAACTGCGATCTAGGATAAATAATGAATGACAAAACTGATCAATACTTTGTCCTTAAGCCTAATACACAAGTATAAGTTAAATTGTGCCGAACACCGCTACTGGACAAACGATAGTCGGATGACTCCTCGGCCGACTCATACGTAACTACATTACACATTTATGGTTGAAATATACCACGTCTGGTCCAATGATTGGCGGGTGTTGGGAGATTAGCATTGGAAACATTGTAAAATTATAATTAAAAATATATCCCAACATAAATTATATATTGATTTTATACGTGTCGTGATCAGTATCTCCCAACAAATGTATTATTTCTTTTGCTTCCTTATTTTTTTCATTGTCGCGAATTTTATTTCAAATTCAAGTTAATGGCATATACACATAAATGTCTATCCCGGCCGAGAATCGAACCCGGAGTTCACAAGCTCGGCAAGTTTGGGTCACTTCCAACAGGGTTACGGGGTTCTCAATATGCTGTATATGTTAAAATTTGAGAGTTAAAATTTGTGAGGTATTTTAGAGTTTAGCAAAAACTACCCTTCCCCGAAGCGGCTTTAGAAAACGGGTATGTCCTCCCTGCGCGTGCGCAGCAACGGGTCGTCGACGACCAGCAGCGCGTTGAAGGAGAAGAAGATGGCGGCGGCGGACGCCAGGTGCCACAGGTCGTGCGGGTCGAACACGCCGAGCGCCGAGCACGGCGCGTTGTGCGAGCGGGACACCGCCGCCGTTTGCTGCGGACAATATCAACGGGACCTACTGCAGCTACACTGTTAGAAAACTATATACACATATTTGTTTTGAAGTTTTGTGATGTCCCATTACGTTAAGTTAGGTTTAAGTTTTTGTCGCCAAGTTAATTTGAAAGAACTCTCCACCGGTGTTTGTAAAAAGTTACATATATCTAAACACGATCAATCTATGTTTAATCATCATCATAAAGTTTAACCACTGCACTATTCAGAACGGGGCTTGTTGCGCGGGCTGAGTACGCGGCGCTTAGTGTCAAGTCGAGACAGGTCCTCCCGGTAGCGCATTTTTTCGCTTTGTGCTGATAACAGTGAACACATCTAATCATCTGAAAAACATTTACCATAACCATACCCCATTTTCGTCAATAAATTAATATCAGGTACCCCGTCAAAGCAAATAAACTAGCGGTCCAAATCATTCTTGCATTTCGCGATCGCACCACATTGGTAGAGGATGGTTGGTTTGTTCTAAAGTTCTAAACTGAACCGTCGAACAGTGCTTCGGTTCTAGATAAATCTAAGATTCATCACCTGTTTAAACAATAATGTCGTAAACACGCCGATACAATTCTGTATCACCAGGACCTCATATGAACGCGCCGGTATCTCCCCTGCTTAGTAAATGACTTCTCGGGGCCTATGACCCCGTGTCCCCACTCTCGGGACTATACACAAAACGATTCGCGACGGGGATATCGTTCGTCCCGCCGTTGCCGTCTCTGAGCAGGATCGGCCCTCTCCAGATCCCGCTCGGCAGTCTCCTTCCTTACCATAACAGTTTCGCAGGAGACCATAGCCTTCCATGCAGCATTCTCCGCCAGCATAGCTCTTACTATAGCTGGTGGAGAAAGATCTCTTCCAATCCATTCGACCGGGACGCGCCGCTCTGGCGCCCATGCAGGACACTCCTCGAGCGTGTATTGCGCGTCGTTCCGGTCCTCCGTCCCTCCACAGTGGTGACATTGGGATGATATCTATACTCACCGCCATCACCACCCTACCGTTGCCAATAACCTATTCCGACAGGGAGCGGATGCGGAGAATCGCATCTACTGTTGATCGTCTCTGTCGAAAATCGAATTGGCTCTCTGTCAAGGCGGGGCCCACTTGAGTCAGGTGACTGATAAGACGGGCGGAGATTGCTCGTTTAAACGATTTTCCGGCCTCGTCCAGCAAACACATAGGTCTGTAGGCAGAAGGAGAGTCTGCGGACCTGCCTCCCTTCTTCAACAGAGCTAGCCTTGCCTCTTTCCAGCCAGGTGGCAGCACGCTGACGCGGAGACAGTTATTAAATAATAATATGTTCCCTATACACGCCAGAGCCAATACCCATGACCCATGTTGCGGGTTCTAAGACACTTCATCACTCGTTCCATTTCTTCCTCAGATACCTCAAGTTCGCTAAACCACTTCCAGTGGATTGGCGGTATCAACGAGGATAGTGATGAGAAATGGTCCTGGGCCCTCGGGAAGAGTGTATCTACCACTGTACTCACGAGGTCGGGGTCCAGGGTTTCCGTCAATGGGGGAACCCATGGCTTGAGTTTACTTAGTACTACTATGTACGGGCACCCCCATGGGTCCCTATTAAGTCCCTCAAGGAGCTCATTCCAGCACCGGGCCTTTGCATGTGCTACAGCCGCCTGTGGCCCTTTTGTAGCGTCCCGGTAAATTGAGCAGGTTCTACTATTACTATTATTATTTGCGTGCACCCAATGCGTAACTATTCCCCTCACTCAAACTCTTTACACCTAAAACATATATTTACTTGAATATTTCTTCTCATTATTATCAAGAGTTCTATCTTAAACTCTCAAAGTTAAAAGGTTTAAATTTGTTACACCAGTGATACACGATTATGTACCTTAGAAAGGCTTCAACCATTATTTGAGTTTATAAAACTATTATCAGTTTCTACGCGAAATTTCAAATCGTAAAACTCGTCGCACGAAAATGTATCAGATACAAATCTATTTGGAGAGAAATTTTAAATTAAATTGTAACCGGCCAAGGTTTTATATTTAAAATTTGTTTTTCGTGAACTTCCTGCATGGCCTTGTCAGCTTGGAGAAAAATATTAAAATAAATATTATTTTTAAAATGGCATTGGAAAGTAGCGTTTACCAAACTTTCGATTAAATCATCTTCAGAACAATGGGATATCACTTACCGACCATTTGGTCCTGGACTCTAAGAACAGGTGCGCGGCCAGAGCCCAAGTGGCATGTGCCAGTGCCAGGTAGAGGACCGCCGCAGCGCGCAACCGCTCTCGATGGAACAGCTTCATCACCACGTAGAACAACGTATAGAGGATGGCGTTGCCCATCAGGATCGCTAGTAAGTGACGAGCGAAGTCTTTCTTATGTTCGTACAACCTGAGATATAACACATAGAGTATTAACTGTTTACATTTGTTTTTACAGTATTATTGCGTAAATGAGATACGCTTACAACTAGAGAATAACACCAGCTAGAAATAGAAAAGAGTAGGAACTAAAGTTGTACCTAGAGGGATCTCATAATTAACACGGAACGTGAGCTCTGAATCTTACAATATTGAATTGCAACAATTATTCAAAGCTTAGCCTTTATATGGGAATTCAAATAACCGTTTCTATTTTTATTCAACTGTGACAGAAATTCATCTATATAGAATACAACGAAATAATGCAAAGCTATAATGAAATCCAAAATATGTACAGATCGAGTTCCATAACAAACCGTTTGAATGTTAGTGGCATTACTGTTTATAATATTTTGCAATATTGTATGGTGAACGTGCACGACAATGTGTTTACCCGTATCCAGCGAGAGTCCAGTTGACCACATTAGCCACCGCCAGTAGAACCGCTCTCGCCGTATAGTTGGGACGGAAAGCGGACCATCCTTCCTGCCTGACCGCCGACCAGGCCCGCCTCACCACCGATAATTCTATAACAACCGATTAACACGATGAGAACTGCCATTATGTTTGTAACATAATCCTTTCAGTGATCTAGTTTACGACAAATATGTTAGCTTCTTTCATTTCACTCTTCAATAGTCTGGTGCAATCAGGGAAAAGTATTCGTTGGTTAGAATTATTGTCAGACTGCAAAGCTTGAACGCACGCACACTCGTCAAGAGTTATGTAGAGTAAAACCTATAAGAATAGTGGTGGCCCAATATCTCGAGCGTCGAACGAGTCCGAAGCGCTTGTTACTCTCGGATGTATTCTAATAACGGATATTAAATGTAATCGCTAAATGTGTTGGTATCCGATTTGCATGCACGAACGATTTCGCGGTAAAAAAATAAATGTTACGTATATTATCTACATTTCAACAAGTATAATTTTACTCAGTTACTTATATGTAAACCAGGGATGTCATGGAGCTCGGTGGCTGTAACCGAATCCGATAATTTCAGATAACGGTCGAGTCTAAACAAAATACGCTATGACAGATGTTCGCCGGCCGAGCCGACACTAGTGCGGTCGCTCTCCCTTTAGACAGTTTTCATTATTAAATTTGTAAGGTTGTTAACAAGAAATAAAGTCAATTTCTCGTTATTATGTACCTAGTATTATAAACACAGAAAAAAACCTGTTACGTTGTAAAAATTTTTTTTTCAAGACATATCCGTAACCGAAATAATCAGATAATCCAAAATAATTTCATATCCGTAACCGTAATCGAAACCGATAAAATATTATTCATATATTCGTATCCATATCCAGATCCGGAATTCCATATCCATAACATCCCTAATGTAAACTAAGCGTGGTTTACACACATTTTGTAAAGAAAAATGTTGAATTCGCAATAATTCAAGGTTACATTCTAAATGTACTATACAGTTTCTTTAACAATTCATTTTAAATCATACACATCGACTGCCCAATATGAAGTGATACGAAGGACCGATGTTAAACAATCACATTCCATTATAATTCTATGGACATTGTCTGCGACAGAACTTACAAGTCAGGCCGCAACTCACCCAGTTTAAATCTTCCAATGTAGTAAATCTTCAGGGTCAACACGAAACACACCGACAGATGGAGAACAGTGAAGAACACCCAGAAGTAAACATTCGGGTATGATATACCGATGAGACCTGCAAGGCAGAACGAACGTAGAATAATTATGTCGTTGGGGGGTAGGTTTAAAGATACTAAAAATATGAGTAAGAACACCGGTCCAGTGGTGTGCGATGGTCAGAGGAACCCGACAGTGGCCAGTGCAGTGGTTGTTTTACACCTAAACTGTTACTGAGAGTTCTGTATGCGACACACTGTTGGCGTGTCCTAAACGTAGAAAAACAACAGGTCGTTAGGCCGTACGGACAACCGAACCACTATTATATGGATTTGATGGGTATACATATGTATATAACATTTGTATGTCAATGAACTCCTTTTAAATGGCTTGAACGATATCAATTGAAATTCAAAATCATTATATCATGTAAGTACTCTGAAAATACACTTATGCACGTCATTTTTTGCTTGTGCTACCGATTCGGTAAGGTGCTTTATCATTGAGGAGAAGAAATGGCGAAGGAAACTCCTCAGCACATCTTTAACAACAACATAATAATAGCAAAAGTTTAAGCCTGTGCGGAACCGGTTTCGACAGTATTATTTCCAGTCGTTCTTGTCGTTAATATATACATATATACTATATTATCCTTTGCCTATAAGCTGTGTTTTAATACGCCGCTTAAAAATTCCAATGGGCAACTCACGCATCAACTTAGGAATCTTATTGTAAAAACGAATTCCAAGCCCCACAAAAGAACGCTGCACCCTTCTAAGACGATATGAAGACTTAACCAAATTATGCCTATTTCTTGTATCATGATTGTGTGTATCTCTATTCTGCTTTTACATATATTTCTTTTTTAATAAATACTAAACTACTATAGATATATTAACTGGCATTGGTGAGTGCACCTATTTCTTTATATTTTTCCCTTAATGACTCACGTGATTTTAGTCTGTATATAGTTCTGATAGCTCTTGTATTTGTAATACAAATATTGAATCAATGTCACATTAGGGTAACGTAAGACATAAGGCTATGAAAATAGGCAAAATAAACGAGTCTAGCTGTCTCTGCGTCAGTAATCAGTCTTATCTTCCTAATAGCGTAAACAGAGCTACTAAGTTTACATGCGAGAACCGATATATGGGCCCCCCACTGAAGCATACTATCCAGGGTGACACCTAAAAATACTGTGTTCTTTGTATTACAAGTCGTCTGCCGAGTCTCCTTCTATACATACATAAGTCCCAGACGAGTGTATTGTTTCACTCACCGATGGCCATGACGAGCGCGATCAGCATGAAGGTGGCGTGCGCGCTCGCGTTCACGTCCGGGTGTCGGTTCTGGTACAGCTTCACCATGCACAGCACCGCTATCACGTACATGAACGATGAGTCTGGAGAGCATAGACAAGGCATTACGAGGACTCCTTTTGCATAGGACATTATAGTTCGAGTCCTACACGCACCTTTGATATGTGGAATACCTTTCAATTTAATAATCACTTATTTCAGTGAACAAAAACGTTGTAGGAAACCTGTATACCTAAGTCTCCTGCGGTGGACGACAGTCCAGAATGAGGGGGAACGAGACAGTATTGTGATGGTTATGGGTTGTGATGAATAAGAAATCGACACACAAATTTTTAACTAGCACACTGGGAACACCAAGCCACACAGCTCTCCTCATATTGTTATATAAAATACTTCAAGACAGAAGTGCATCATGGTTCAAACACAGGAACGACCTGTCAAATTACCAAATTACCAAGTAACCATTAACTGCACAATTACGCAAGTACATAAAGTTGATATTGGTTCACAAATGAGGATCACAGTGGTTTGTTCGGTTACGATTAAAAAATCAGCCAATTTTCGAACTCCAAACTTTGAGATGACCTTTTTAATCTGTTCCTCACCAAACTGAAAGTTCATCTTGTTGGGGCATAAGTGATAGCAGGCCGACAGGACCCCCTCCATCACCAGCCCCAGACCCATCGAATAGAACAGGCCGTAGTGCTGCGGGATGCCCAGGTCCTGTGGAAAATTACACTCACATACAGTGCGTGTATACTGTTAATGACTTTCGGGAAGAATATACGAAGTTTAAGATACACTAGGTATCTACTTTGTTAATGTACATGACATGCACAATTCACCACCAGCAGTGAAACATCTAACCAAACAGGCGAAGTAGGCCCTGCAGCGCCGCAGGGTCGAGATCTGTTTCACCGGCCACCGAACACGTTTAAACACGAGTAGGTCGACCGTGCGCGGGGCGCAGGGCCAGCCGGTTCTCCAGATCTCTGACAATAGTCGAAGAAATGTATTTGTAATAATAATAATAATAACGGACTGTGTGGTATTTGGCTTGAAAAAATAGGTGGTACGAGCAGTCGCAATCACACCTACGTCACGCGTCGGTCCTGGACCAACGCTCGGTATTGCATATTCGTGATGTATTTGCGCCAGCATCGCGCAGTTGATTTATTGTTGAAAAATGCGAGATCCAGCACGACTAGATCACACATATGAGACATTATAGATATAGAGAGTGAAATTTAACTAGGAACCTCGTAATCGTACGGCGCTCGCACCTTAACTGGTCCGTGGAAATTTCGCCTTCAACGGGCAGACGAATTTCAATCGAGATGGGTTTTTCACATCTACCCATCGACCGATGACATAAAAATGAACAAGTGTCGATGGTGAGACCAGGTTATAGCTGATAAGGTACCTGGTAGTGAAAGCCTTTCTTCTGACGGCACCGCGTCTGCAGCATGAACACCAGGCCGAGGATGACGTAGCCCACGTTGGAGAACACGTGGTTGGAGTCCGAGAGCGGGCCCAGCGGGTGCGCGCACAGGAAGTTGTAGTAGCACACGTCCTGGTCCCCAGTTTGGAACACCATCTGGAAGATTGTTTTACCGTTAGTATCAACTCCACCTGCAATTGGGCTTTCAGGTTTGTTTTTCCAACGATACATAAAGCCTTGAGCATACATACATACACAGAAAAAGTTAACGTTAGTAAGTACCCAAATTGTAATCAAAAGTCGAATCACTATTTAATTATTACTAACAGAGAGGACTACTTGTTTTATTTCATTTTCTCGTTGAAAAAATAAATATATATATATATATATATACAACTTCGGCCCGGAAGGTTCATTTACAGTTTAATTTCTAGTACAGATATAAAAACATTCGCTCCAGCGTGACTGTCCAATTCACTAAGACGTACCCTCTGGTAGGTGAACAGCAGCTGAACTACAGGCAAGGCGTACACTACTGCCACGGTGAGTGCGCTCCAGAAGTACCTTCGAGTTGCAACGAAACAATCGATTATTGCATCAATCGATATGTGAACCGATATTACTGTTACATCCATAGATTCGACATAGAGTATTGTCACTATCGTCCGCTCAAGTGAAACCAAAAGCATATTACACACAGTGCGTGTGAAATGATAACATACACGTCACGTGACAGTACTTCTCGTGCACGATAAGGAACGGTACACAGTGACGGTATAATAAGGTTTGTGGATATACGAATATTCTTTAGTGTTAACTGATCAAAAGGTAACGGGAAGAAAATACAATTGGATTCGTACAAAAATACTGTCCCGGCGATAATCTGTGATCTCTGTAAGGCAAACTTGTTAATTTAACTTACATATTCATTTCTTATATTATTAGACGAAAAATTAGCAGAGGGCCGTTGGATGACAAATGGTCACAGCCGCATCTGGAGATACCGAAGGCGCGACCAGCACGTCGACGGCTCCGAGGAGGCGAGGACTCGCTTGTTCATATTATGTAAATCAATACATGATAATATAACGAACACAACCGCACCTACACACCACTACTACTACACCTATTGTACTAACATGACCCACTCAGGTCACAAACGTCAGGTGATACTCAAATGCTCCAAGTATTTAGTTTGAGTGGACTCGAGTAATACTAACATAGCGTTGTGTGCAACGTGCAAGCACAGGGGTGCTTTACTCCAGGGGGTATTTTTTAAATTTTTGGATTGGATGTTATCACAATGCTCATACATGACCTCTTTATTTTTACTGTAGACATATCTTCATCAATTTCATCAAACATGAGAATTATGGCTAAAGTTAGTTAGTAGTAAGGTAGTAAGTAGGGTCCTAAGGGTCCTTGTTCGTCCTAACAACTGACCTGTCGGACCGTCGGCTGTGCGCGGCGGGGCGCGCACGGCTCAGCCCCGCCAGGTTCAAACACTGCGGAAGGGACGCCTGGAGCGTGTCCTCCGACCCTGCGTCCGAGTCTGTCGAAACACACACACACACACCTCCACCACCGCACCACACAACAATACATAATATAATACAACACCCAGCGATGAGTACCGTTCCAATCGCCAGGGTCAATACCACTCAATTGAATTCCGGCGGCACTCAGCGTGGCGGTGGGGTTCTGTAAAACCCTGGCTAATTAATAATTACTTTTTGATTCAACCCCACAGAATTTCATACCAAAATTCTAGTTATAGTGTTGTCACTATTAAATACTATCCCTATAAAAACCAGCTTTGGGAGAAGAACCGGCAAGTAACTCACAAGTAAATATTTTTTTATTTCAAAGTTATATTAATAATACGTCACCCCCACTGTACGCATCGTTATGTACGATGGGCGTTGTCTCGTTGGTATCGGAACTTCTAGAGGTGGACGGCACGGGCGTTTCTTCTAACACCACGACTTCTTCTGTAAATAATTAACCACAAAATACTCTGAACATGCTTCAAAGTCATAACATTTAAGAATCAGGTGAGATAGAAAATACATAAGAAGGAAAAGAGAGAAACAGGAGAGTAAAGGTGAAGGATAATTACCTCTACAAGAGCAGTTGAGGTACGCGGCGAGCGGGGCCAGCGCGGCCACCAGAGTCATCAGAGCCAGCGCCGCGGCCGCGCCCGTCAAGTACTCCGTGTACGACACCGCCGGCACCACCCGCACTCTACGGGGAACAGAACTAGATATCACACAAGGCATTTTTACGTCGTTATCACGCAGTTTTGAATTACTGCATCTAAATCTGTTTAAGTGCACAAATAATTGAGGCAAAAAATCTGACCAGTAACGTACATAATACGTTTAATTTAAACTGAACTGTTCTTATGATTTCATAATAAAACGGAAGTTCTACAAATCGTTCCCTTTTTATGTCGCTGGGAAACGTTCCCTTTTGCCTATGATATTACAAGTCATACCTAAAATTCTTCATCCTTGCACCGCGCCTGATGCCCTCTTGCGCCACAGTATAGTCAACGCCCACCTCCGCCCCGCTCACCCCGGTGCACTCTTCGTCGCTCTCCTTCACTATAAACACTACGTAGAAACCTTTGGGAAACATCGTTTGCTGGAAGAAATGAGAACTATGAAGCCACTGAAAAGTTAAAAACTTGACATATTTCTAACCTGCATTATAAATCTATACCTAGAATACATCGTATCCCGACTAATGCACTTGTTCCCGTGAGACTTATTCCTTGATATAAGACAGTATGGAAGTTACATTATACATAATACGTACCGCGAAAGGGTAGAATGATCTGCCCGCATCGGTGTTTGCAACCCATTACAGTGTACTTTTTTATAAGTTAGCGAGCGTTACCTGTGTATTATATA
>DWPT01005795.1:0-11931 GCA_018251895.1 Agathymus mariae mariae
ATCGAGTGACGTTCAGTATCGGTATCATTTGGAGGCTAAGGCCAAGTTGGCCTCTAAAAAGCTTGGCATCCTAAACCGGGCGAAGCAGTACTTCATTGCGAGGCACCTGATTTATAAAGCACAAGTCAGGCCTCACATGGAGTACTGTTCCTACCACTGGGTAGAGGCGCCAAAATACCAACTTAACCCATTTGACGCCGTGCAAAAGCATGCGATTCAAGTCGTTAACGACCCACGAATTACCTATACAACGGTGAGTACTCCGAGGAATTATTCGATCTGGTGCCTACTTCGCCCTTTTACCACCACACCATTCGCCGAGGAAGTTTCATTGACACCGACTGGATTTGTGGAGAAGCACCACGAACCCATTCTCTAGATAATTTTTGCCAAGAACTTCAATTATAAAATTAAGTTACTTTCTCTCGTCACGCGACATGAGATTGCTTTAAAGCAATGTTGTCCAACCAATATTGCAGGTGGGCACAAATTTTGCATCCAGTCCGCCTGCCTGCTGCCGCCTAGTATAAACTAATATATATATATAGTATATATATATATATATAAGCTTTAATCTACATATAACTTAATTCCATTAATGACAAAAATATTAACTAGTGGGACCTTTGTAGGGGATTTTGAGCTACTAGTTTTACAATCTTTGACGATAAACTTGAGGTAGAAAGTTACATTAAATCGGAAATGTGTTCAGCGGACTACTCTTGGCTACTACGTCGTGGCCCGCGAGTTTGGGATTTGACAGCGTTGCTTTAAAGCATTGATAAATCCAACCTATGTAAGTTTCGTATGTAAAAACTGAACATGGAACAATCGGAGAGCAATCTCTCCAGTAGTATACCAGAAGGCAGATTGTCAAATTACTTTACCACAAAAAACACTAAGAAAGTATTCGCACCTTAACATCCGTGTCAGTCTAAGGCCTTACACATGTTTGTTTTTAACAAACAATGATTTCCTTATTTGCAACGGCCTCAGTACACTGTGCACGATAGTCTAGGTCATGGTTTGAACTAACTTATGCTTACGATTATTCATGCCACGTTCATTTGACAACACTCACTACCCCACTATTTACTATAGCGGAAACTCAGTACCAGTTACAAGATAAACTACGACTCCTTATATCTCTCCTGCTTTTCTTATAATCGGCTAAAGGAGACATCTAGATCGGTCAATAATTCGGGGTGACGAGGGCATAGTGTAAGAACATTATAAATTATTAAATACTCGCTTTATAAAATATATTTCATAATGACGGTATCGGCTTTTATTCCTACATCAAAGAAAGGAAATTATAAGATTGTAAGTTCTTACACTGTGGTAATATTATGTTGTTGTTAGTGTTTGGACAAAACTCAAGCTTTTTTTCTGTTTCGATAGAATCTAAATTAAAAATCTTCATTATACGGAGAGAGATTTCACTTTTGTTTGAGTAAGATAGATAGATAATATTGGTAACGAAAGACAATAGCTAAACTTATTTAAAAAGTTAATTGTAATTACAAAGGACACAGACTGTTTGTAAGTCAGATTTTAAATTTCTTTCTTTGCTAACTTTTTTACCTTCAAACGTACCTACTTTTTTAACTTTCCTGGCCGACAACGCATCAGTGATATCTTTGGTGTTGCTGGTGGCCATGGGCCATGGTGATCACTTGCCATCAGGTGGCTCGTATGCTCGTTTATCGGCTAACATAAAAAAAATTGTTTGAGTACAGTTATTTACCTATTTATTGGTCAGTATAGGTCTGTTTATGTTAGTGTTAGCAATGTTTGCATAGTATTATATGTATACTGGCTTGCTATCCAGTTCAATTCCTAAGTTCTTAACCTCAAAAAGTTCTATACATCATCATCCAGTGTACAAGGAAAGTCTCTTGAACATATTATGTCCTGAGAATTTGAACATGTGATTAATGATTTTCCGACACATCATAAATTTTGACTTGCCAGAAAGCCTATTAGTGTACTTCTTTATTTATAATTCTCTACGGTGCAGCGTTATGACTTTTTGTAGGGACGCCCAGACATGTTCTAAACACTAATCGTGTACGAGTATATTAATTTATATTGCAAATAGGCAAAATCAGCATATTACGTAATATTGTTAATTAATTTTAAATAATATAGCGATCTGTTTTGAGAAGATAATACCACTGCCGTAAATGTCATACTAAATTTTTTGATCAATTGTGTCGTTTCCTGTTTTACTTTATATTATTGTTAAAGTTTAAAAGTTTTTAGTGTTATAACATAATATAAATTGCGGCTTGTATAACTACAAGCTGCCAGTATGCGCTATGATACGGTCGAATAGACACTTCGTGCATACTTGCTACCATTTTTCAAAAGCCATTAACATCTGTCACATCCAATCGAGTACACTTCACGTTCATCCAATAACACAAGAAGTAAAGTAAAGTAAAGTAATTATCTTCCAATCAATCATTATTCTTGTACTAAATAGACGGCGTTCTACCATAGGAGTCTCAATCTTATTTTCTGATCTTTGTCTGCACTAATAATTAGTCTTTTAAATGCACCTTAAAAGGAGATACAACAGACAAGCGCTTGGAACCTCCTACCATGTTGATTGACTAAGTTAAGCAATATGTATGGGACACGCTCTCAGTTAGATAGTTGAGTACTAATAACCAAACTTCATTTTGACATTGCAATTTGATAACACTTTTATCGAGAATTAAAAACTTTTCAACTGGAGTTGCTGTCTACTTCTGCTCCAGTCGAAGAGTGAGAGAACTGAAGCACAATTTTCAAAATGAAAGTAAATTTAACTAAATTAACGGTAGACACAACCTAAATTAAACTTCATTAAATAACATTCAAACACTTTCAATATTACTTAAAAAGTATAAATTCCATTTAATTTCGAAACGTAAAAAAGAACGAAGAAAATAAGAACGCTAGGGGTGTGACTGTGTATTTTTTATTGGACTAGGTTTTAAGCATTGTCAAAGCTAGTTAAACTCGAGCTACCGTCGTTTCTGCGAGCGGTGTTATCCGTTTGTTTTTACGCGTGCGCTCCAGTTGCTCGTGCAATATGCGCGCTATGTGTGCCGCCGGACGCACGCCGCACGCGCGTTGGCTCAAATGGAGCGGACACATGGGCTCGTGTAGCGAAACAAGATCAGTAGGATCACGTTGTGGGCGGAAAATTAGATTTATTGTCGTAATTCATGTGAATATTTCACACCCAAGCAATTACTAATACTTTTGTAGAATTCGCTTGAGCTCAGACCATCAACATTGCTACTAGCTCAACCTTAAGTTTTGTGGTTCAGTTTGAAAGATACTTATTGGAAATTATTCGCCCTTTTTAGGATACGCGATACGTATATGAATGTTGCAATTAATCTAGATAAAATGTCTCTTACAATGTATAATATAAACTAGTCAGTTATAAGACTACTTAAATCCCAAAATATAAATTCTATAATGCATAATTTTTGATAATAAGAACTGAGTTATCGATCTTTGTTTTAAATCACATTATATGATCAGGAAAAATATGTATTATATATATTTAACTTTACTTAATTGTTAAATAAAATTGTTATATAAAAATTTCGAAATAATAAATATTTTAATGATCTTTGATTGTCGTTTATTAAGATTTGTAAGATTACACTAACAAGTTAGTTCAAAACACCTACTTGTGATTTTAATTGATTCATAAAATTGCACAGGGTCCTTTTATGATCCTGTTGCGATCCGTTTGCTAGATATTCGTTATATTATAAGGAAACTTAAGCACAACTTACTTGTTCATCTGTACTATGGCCACAACCGACTAGATGAGAAAGTCACTCCGCGTCGAGATAGCTCAAGGAACAAACGGTACCTCACTCGTTGGTTTCGATATCGACCTCGGCAAGGACGGCGACGATTCTTGTTACCCAACGGTTTAATGGCTTTTTGTGATAAACGGAGATGAATGGAATGCGTTTTTGGTACCGTTCCGCCGGTGTACGATTGTGTTTCGGAAGCGCTGGTGTTCTAGCTAGAACTAGTTTAAACAAGTGTTTCTTGTTACTTTTATTTTTTACAGTAGCACTCCCAGAAGCCTCTGCGTGATTGATAGACTAGATCGCACACAGGCATAACAATTTTTGGTAGATAGTTCAAAGGTTTAGCTTTGTATATCTTCAGAATTTAACTTGACTTTAGGAATTTTAGATAATTTTTTTAAGAACATGACCTACGAGTATATTATAAAGAGAGAGCAAATTTTTCCATTTTGTGTATGCGGAGTCATTCTTTTACCATTTGAAAGGTACATTATGCCAGACGACTATAAGTCATACTAACTAATATCTCGAAAAGTACGTCATGGCTTTTCAAGCGGTTTTTAATAAAAGATAAAATCATTTACGAGTATAGTTTAAGAGTATGACATCAGAAAACATTTATAAAATGCCTGATAAAAATGAGTGACGATTATTGCAGGATGCGATTATTATTTGTGAACGTAAAAAACAAGTTTTTGGAAGCGAAGTAAGGAGTTACTAGCTGTAAATAAACGTAATTTATGATCTAAACATTACAATTCTACTCAAACCTTCAGAGAAATATTCACATTAAGTAGGCAAACATCCTTATCATGATTTACTGGTAATATATTTATTGAGATTTTAGTACAAAAATAACCTCTTAGTTTATGAATTTTCCCGACAATTTAAGAAAAAAACTTATCTCAAACGGAACTTGCACTGACCATTACGAACACAACAAAAAATCTACCATATCGGATGAACCATTCTTGAGTTTATATTATTTATTATTATATTATAGCTTTATTATTATTTATTATTATTATTATTTATTTTTATTTATCCTTTATAAAGGCGGTAACTGATAATTACAATAAAGTGATTGAAGCCTTCCCAAAACCGTTTTTACAATAGGTGTAAATCGTGTCTCAAAATTATGTTTTCTATAAAGCTAGGGTTGTAACGTGTGAATTAAAATTGAACGTGTTTAGAACTTGGACGCGTGGTCAAGTGACATCTATCATGGCGATTACCGTGCTTCTGAATGCAGTCAGTCTCAATCGTCATTCGTAAGCCTTTTCCAAGAGAAAATTGTTGGACGTTTATATATTTTGTTTTTATTTCATAGCTCTTAGCAATTTAATTTATAACGTATTTTATATTTAACAAAAAAAATTTCATAGACGGTATATCTAATCTTATTACGCAGAAAACTTACCCAAGTAATTTTTTCTACAGTCATTCGCAGTATAGTTTCACTTTAAAACGGTTTGTTTTTTAATGTCCTCACACAATTCATTAATTCAGTTAATACGAAGCTAGTTACTTTTTATTTTGCGTTACATTTACGAAAACAAAATTCCAAATCAATAAAGTTATTCCTCAATGTCCTAATTTAAAATCACTGTGCTACTGACACTAATAAACCAATCAAAGATTATTTTTTTTTTGTGTTAATATCACGATATTGTTTCTCATTGCAAAATGCTTCAATATAAGGTGAGATTATTATCGTAATGCTAATTATAATTGGGGTCAGAGAAAATCAGCGACGGTTATGACCTGTGAGATTAGAGAATGACCATGCCAACTTCACGGAAGTATAACTTCAACAGCTTACTCTTGAAAATGATTTTAACCTACATCTGATTCATATCGATTCGATCTGGCTTTAGATTCGTTGACTCGAAACAGCATCCCTAAACCTCTCAAAACTGAATGTTGAATTTAATTTTTATATATTACTCACTAATCAATAATATATTTATTTTCTGATCACTGCATTTCAGTAATGTTTTTGTTTATAGTACTTTCAATTCAACTTGCTCAATCATGGCTTTCATCGAATACAATTACGTTTTATCGAATTTAGTTTGCATTTCGTTATATTCGGCAGTATAGCTACAACACCGATATATCGATTTTGCTAGACGCCAGTCTGCGAAAGTCAACTCGATTCTAAAAACGGAAAGAGGTTAATTGATGGAAAAGAAGCAAAAAATCTTCTAAATAACGATGTGTTCTTTCAGCAACCTATCGCCAAGTCATTGAGTGCGTATATCGTATGAGTTGCAATTATTTTTTTAAGAAATTTTTAGAGCGAAAGTTAAGAAGTTATGTGAACGTGGTGCTTTACAAACAACAAAATCTACATGACCACTTTCTCAACATATAAAATGTTCTTTAATATTTCTAGCCAGTTGTGATGATGTTGTACAATCGGGGTGTGAGAAGGGGCTTCGTCTATTCTCGAGTCCAACCCAACATAGCTTGGATTCAGACGGCAGTCTGCTCGTTTGTCGGCTATTGACACAAAAAAAGAGAAAGGTCCTGTACCTATAAAAATATTCTTTACTTTTTATTAATCAAGGTCAAAATATATCCTCACTATACAATTTATTGAAAATTAGAATATAGAAAAAAAATAGAATATAGAAAAAAATATAATAGCTAATAGGAGATTAACCAACATTCAAGCAGGATAACCTTTAGCAAGTACCAGGTCTACTAGATAAATAAAAATTTTCAACGTTTTATTTAATTACCTCGTAACATTATACCCAGGCAGTTTCAGCTCAGTTTCTAAGCTAATAAAAATATAAATACATATTTAGTAGTGCATAAATATTCTACAGCGACAACCCTATCCTCAGATTTCAACAATTCAAAACTATCCGCTTATTTTATGTTGACCCAATGACCTTCAGTGTCTAGTTCTCTTGTTTACAAAACACTCAATATCTACTCGAATCGTGACCTCTGCATTGAAAAGTAGATGAACATCAGATCGCTTTAATCTAAGAAAGAAACCGTTATCGCGTCTTCACAATTGTCAGGGAGTTTATTGATGGCTAAATATGTACAAGTGTTAGGTATATTATTATAATACAATAGTAGTAATGGAAAGTGTACGTATATGACGTAAGACCACTTTTCAAGGAGAATCCAATGAAATTAGAACTGTCAAATAGTACCCGCAACCCTATTGCAATTAAAGTCATCATATTTTAATACGCTGATGTTGCTGATTCAAAACAAAAAATATTCCTTTAATATAATACGTGTACTTGAGTTGTCGCAGTAGCAAATGACTAATAAAACTAGTGATGTACTTACATTTACTAATGCAAAAATAATCCACACAAACGTTGTCCTTGATATATGTGTCGAAACGTGTGTCGCCATGTTAGACCTGAAACAAAAATACATTATTGGTAGATTCATACGTATATAAAATACGATAATGATGACTTAGATGAGGATGATGTCAGTAATGACCCTGCCTGCTGAGCGTGGGGACTAGCGTTCGATTACCGACCGGAGCAAACATTTTTGACAGGTAAATGTTTGTTCTAAGGTCATTAATTTATGCCTTTACTACCCCCTCTTAAAGAATTTTCAGAATTCAAATGATTGGTTTTATGCGTGTATGAGCGTTGTTTGTTATATATAATTACAGGAGGACATACTACCAACCCTAAAACAACACAAAATTACTCCCATGTTATCATAGGACTATAATCCGAATTTTATACTGATAATTGCAATACTCATGGTAAATTATGTATTACTAACAATCAATAAACACTTACTGTAGTAAGCATATATAAACTTATTCTGGAAAGACATTACGAAAGTCCTCGAATTTAGAATTGTTAAAAAACCCTAAGCATTTGTCGTTCACATGAATTTTTATGATTTCAATAATCATCTAATGCTAAACTACAAAAATACTTTGTGTAAATATCTCAAAATAGTCTCATTTATCTTCCTTGTTCAAAACAAACTTTTTTTCCTTCTTTCAACTGGTGTTACAGATTACCATGGTCAACGAAACCCACTTACCATCCAGTAGCCAGTACGTGCTTATCGACCATAACATAAACTATGATCTTGAATACCCGTCAAATCGTGTGTGAAAGCAGCAAGACTTGTTAACGAAACTAGTAGTTATGTATGTAAATATGTTCACAGGTCGACACAAAGGCGTGAACAGTATTCGATACAAAGTCACACATAAGCAAGTAATAAAGTTGAAAACAAAAAGCTACAGCACACTCGTAAGACCAGGAGATTATCTGATGATGACAACGCGATGTTGACCGTGATCGTGTAAGCCGAGAAAGCATCGGCGCCTAGCGACCACAGGGCTACCAACCGTATTGTAAGACTGTAAACTAGAAAATTAGAATAGCACGGCAACTTGCAAAGTGTAAACATTTGCAGTGTTTTGTGTCGTTCGTTCCAATTCGGCCATAATTATTAAATAATGTCCCGTTCAAAAAAACATCGATAACAACACTACAGCACATCAAAAGCTCCAAAACAAAACAAAAATAAGACAAACAGAGAATAAAATCATACTAAACCGTTTTCTCTTTGTCTTCATATACAGATTCTTGAAATTTAATTAGTAACAACGATCAGTTCGATTGGCAAACTTATGGACGAATTAAGTTGAAATCTTACACTATAGTTGGACAGTGTTAGTGAAATATAAACAACTCGTCATATTGCTTTTAACCTGTGCCCTGTAAGTCCGCGGGTAAAACGTGTGCGCCAGTAATATACCGATTGCCAAATCCTAGAGATAACAAATGATATCGTTCTGACAAGGCAAAAGCTTGTTTGTCAAATCCAATGCAGATTTACAATAAACACTTATTAACATAATAAACTCGCAAAGAACTTCAAGACAATATGGTTGTTCGTGTGTACAGTCTTATGTCCTAGCCAACTTTCTCTGTTCTTGCTTCCTGCTGACGGTTGAAATAAAGTTAAGTTTCTTATTCTAAGGTCTTTAGTTTATGTAGCACCAAACTTAATCCGGACGGGTCTCGAGCAAAGTGGTAAGGTTCTTTACCTGTCTGAATCAATACTAGTTCTAAAATGTATTGTCATTTTTTTACGATGTTTCGTTTACAATGAAAGCCACTCACAACTAAATATTTTAACAAAAAAACCGACTTCAATTTGAAGAAATTGAATATCTTGATTTCATCACCTATTTTTAACCCTAAGGGGTAGTATTTTTTCTTTAAATTTTAGTTTCACCAAACGGGAAGTATACACTCTCAAACAAAAAAAAGTTCTTAAATCTGTTAATATATGACGGAGATCTGAGATTTGACGATTTGAAAAACTCATCCTTTTTTAAAGTCGCCTTAAAGAACTACTTAAATGTTTTTGAATGAATGATAGGTATGAGCGACAAATGGATAAATAAAGTCACTTCATATATTTAGGCTTTTTCAAATCACTGAGTTCAAATTCAGTATCAAAAACCCAGTGTTAAAGATATGCGTGGGCGCTTAGACGTCTGACAACATAACTGGCCCCGTGTTTTCCAACTATCACCATTAAAAAAAAACAGGATTTTTAAGGTTGTTCAACTGGTAGCCCTATCTACTAAGATTATGGTTATTTATTTGAATATTTTCACTTATGTAAATGTTGTCAGGTTATGTAAATCTCTGAGGTTCCAGTAACGTATGCGGCGGTCGGCTATCTGTTACATATGGCTTCATAAGTAAGTTATAACATTCCATAGGGTTTTTATACTTAAAAACTTTTAAAGTATGTGTGTTCATTGTGATATTTCTACATATCTTGATATATACATATCTTGCTAACTTTTACATACAACGTTAGAGAGAATTCAGAGTTCACGTTAGAGAGGAATAAAACAAAAACGAATTGTCTCACTTGCCATGACACTTGCGCGATAATGATATTGAATACTATAATAATAGGTTATGTAAACATAACGTAATATAACTACGTTTTGATAAAACCATTCACCCGTACAGCACCACCTGTTGGATTTATAAAAAAATATTATTTAAGCCACAACGCTAAGAACAATGTCATATGGAACAGAAGACTGTCCTGTAGTCCTGTAGTCCTGTAGTTAGTTTTTTGATAATAACAGGAATCTATCAAGAACATTAAATTATGTAATCCAATTGGTGAACTATCTGTCTGCCAAATTTTATCAAATTCCGTCCAATCGTTTTTCCGTTATTGAGTCACAAACTTTCAAACTTTCACATTTCTAATATTGGTAGTATATGACGTTTGTAATCGAATTCTATTATCGCTTAAGCTTTAGGTTAAACAAAATTTATAAATATATATATATATGTGTGTGTGTGTGTGTATGTATAGGGATCAGCTCGTATTAAAATAATTACACTAATATAATGATAGAGACACTAATATCTGTTCCTAGGAAAATGTTCATCTTAAATAATATAAGAAAACAAACTTATTTGTAATAAACATGTATACACTCAACGACGATTATTCTAATTAACGTCCGAAACACTTTAAAAACTTTCAATACACTTTAAAGCACTTATAGGAATAGTTCCATTTTCATGTAAATCACTCTAACAATAAGTAAATGTAATTCAGAGCAACTAAATGCATAATTTAACTTAGTCGTAATGTACGTTATTATGATATAACTACTAACACGCCCTCGCTTCGCCTCAGACAACTTTTGCCTTACGTTTGAAATGGCACTCGTGTTGTGATAACAATTGATTTACCACTTTTGTCGGTTACAAACTATTTAATTTATTATAATAGCTGCAGCCAAGCAGATAATATTTTATTAACTGACCTCGTAAAACAAAATCCATAATGTAAGTTATTATTACTTATCCCGCAGCAATAGATACATTTCCCAGGATAAAAACTATCCTAAATTATGACCCATAATATAAGCTACTAATATATCAAGTATCACCCAAATCCGTTCAGTGGTTTAGTGTGATACATGATAGTGTAAAAGGGATATTTATGTCATTAATATTCGCATAAAAAGCAGCACACATAATTATATATTATATTATAGTTGATATTATTAATTTCCATGCTGTCGGACTAGTATGCTCTCTAGGTTTAAAAATATTTAGTCCAATGTTAACCATACTTGTGTCTTGAAAACTTTTCCTTCATCAGAGCAAGTGATAATATTTATTTTATACACACATCATCGAAGAAGTGCAGCAATCGAACCTAGAACACATGAGATGCAGATTGAATAATGAAATCAATGGACTATAATTATATCAATACCCGCTTTCTATGTCACCAAGATTGTATCGCTTGACTTTTCAAATATCACTCTATGATATAATTATAAATTCCAATCATTAACATAGTTCAATAGATAACTTATTCAAGATTTTATATCGGTAACCGTTTTTGTTGACTGTAGTGCCAGTGCAGTAGAGAAACTCGGTATCATGGGACCATCGCGATAAATATCCACTTAAAGAATTTATACTACAGCAATAAATTATCATTCTACGTTATGTTTTCATTTAAATTGTAAATGGTTATGGACCGATATATGGCATGACATTTGGTATACGTGATTGCTACCATCCATAGTCTATTATTCAAGTGATCTACAATTTTTTTCACGCATGAAACTCTACTGGATACTTCGCTGTATATAAGCTTTGCCGGACGTATGCTGAATAAACTTACAGCGGATATTTCTCGTTGTCGCTTTGTAGTCCACAGATCTGCTCTCGCATTTTTCTAACGGCTTCGGTTCTTATTTGGACCCCTCCCGAATAAATTACATTAAATAAATAAATAGTACATTAAATAGTATACGGCTTAGCGGACTACTTATATAAGGTCTTCATTTGTAGTGTGTGTAAAAATAAAGAAGGTGTGTGTTAAAAAGGCAGTTCACATATAGTAGAAGTTAAACTTTTTTTTTATGGTAATAGCCGACAAACGAGCCACCTAGCTAGTAAGTGGTCACCCCCGCCCATGGACATCAGCAAGACCAAAGGTAACACTGATGCGTTGTCGGCCAGGAAATGAGAAGAAGGTAAGAAAGAAAGTACTGGCTCTCAAGCCCCCAGCCGGAACA
>DWPT01005796.1:0-11931 GCA_018251895.1 Agathymus mariae mariae
CTCTCTTCACGTAGTTGTTTTAAATATTTAAATCATTTATAGAAAAACAATTTTGAACCTCGTTCCAGTTCTTTAATTATTAACAATCTGGTATTTTTTAAATAAAAAATCAATTGATTAATAAAATAATCGAAATGATTTTCAAACAAAATGTTGTGTTATCTAGATTTTCATCTTCTTTTATTACATTACTTATGCAACTATATTAGTAAGTTCATTACTTATAAATTATAAATTCGTATTCAAATTCGAATGTTGTAATTTTATAAACAAGATATAATTTTTTGCACTTGAACACATTTGAATACGACTGGAAATAGCCGGCACTACAACATTTACACTAAGTATTTGTTATAAGACAGCGTTCAGAAATATGAACATTTAGCATTATATTCAGCCACATAAATTCTGCCTGCTCAATCGGCTCCTACTATTTGTCTATTAGCACAAGTGATTATTCAGTGTAGGATGGTGTGTGTAGTTCTATGGAATTTCTAAGACAAATAGGTGAATTATAATGTTTAATCACAGGAAGTATAATTTCGTTTTGTTGTGTAATAAATCAGAATCACCTCATACAGCTTTTATGATATTTTCGAACAAAACTTTTTTAATGATGATTTCTATGATTCTTCGATGGGTTCTATTCCGTTAACAAAATAGTAGTTTTTCTCATATATCCTTAATGTACAAACAGGGATCAGTAAGAATTTTATTACAGGTATAAACGCGTTCCTTTCAAATTTGATTCGATTTATAACTCGATCGATATCAGTCGCAAGCCTATCAATACGATTTAGAATTTCGATCTATTAATGTTGATTTTAGCAAACTGTACTTAATACTTTAAAAACAGATTTTAATTTCGAGATAAATTTTACCTTTAATGCTAATTTGATGGCCAATAATTTTAAAAATATAATATAACTCAATATTTACTTACATTAAATCTGTAGCGCAATAGGTTGCTTGACGCGTCTCTGTCGAATGTGGAATAATATACGTGATTCAACAGAATTGCTAAGACTATCGACTGCA
Source organism: Agathymus mariae mariae (assembly GCA_018251895.1). Lineage (NCBI taxonomy): Eukaryota > Metazoa > Arthropoda > Insecta > Lepidoptera > Hesperiidae > Agathymus > Agathymus mariae. The sequence continues at coordinate 1,039 of DWPT01005796.1, forward strand.
TAGGACTGACTAAGTCCTATTGTTTGGTATTGCTCTATTATACATCTACTAAACTAACATTACCTCATAACTCCGTTAAATTTATATTTTAGATTTGAAGCAAAACTTATTTGGGTCATCATTTTAATACGTCTCAATATAGCGGCGAGTAAGGGCGCTTGATCTCTTATAATCTCTTCCCCTATGCATGTCATCAAGGTAGACCCCTTATAAGGTTATTAGTATGTGGGATCTCTTCCTCTATGCATCCGATAACAAAATAATTTAACTAAAAAAACCGACTACAACTTTATGACGTGAATTTTTAGGTTTCATCTCCTATTTTACACACTTAGCGGTGGTATTTTTTCTACAAATTTAAGCACGCTCTCAAACAAAATAGGAATTTTCCAAATCGGTTAATAAATGACGGAATTCTGAGGTAACAAACATAAAAAAATACAAACGTATTAAAAACCTCCTTATTTTTCGAAGTCGGTTAAAAATACATCCTTTTAGGTTTATTAGTGTATATCTACCTGTCCTTCTGTCACGTAAGAATATCACCTAAGCGCTTGATCGGTCTTATTTCAAATCGTCAATGACCCGAAAATTGTAACATCTATCTTCGCTCGAATTGCTCAATAATTACGTTATGAAATCAGTTGCATCATACATTCGCACGCATAAATTTTTACATTGAGAGTACCATCTGAACACTCGCCAACATTTTACAGAGCAATTCGTTTAGAAAATATAGTCTATTGTCTCAAAGCGTGATACTATTAACACGTAACACGTGGTATTTTACTTTGCCAATATAAATCAATTAGTTATGAATAGGAAACTTCCCAAGGAAACTGAAAGGCGTAGCAATTTAACGTTACTCTTCCTACGTGTATAATTACATGCATGTACGAGAATTTTATGAGTGTATCAAACATAATTGTAATACAATTTTTCATACCGTATAGAAACTGTAAAATAACGTGTCAAAGGAAATTTTAATGCTAAGAAATTTTGAAGTTTATTTCTGGTAGGAACTGAATAATAAATACTTTAATAGACTTTTATGTATTGTCTAGTCGAATGACAACCTAGTATTTTGAATCCCTCCTGCTCAATAAACATCGGATCGAATCCTGGAGGCACCTCTGATGAATCGACATTATGAGGGGACTTTCGTAATTTACTTGCTGTTGTCATAAAACGAGCAAAGAATACAAACGTATTGTATATTATGACTTCATGAAAACGTCCTATTGGAAGAGCTTCACCGATTAATAGGTACGACTAGATTGCAAAAAGTAATCGTCAAGTGCACAAAGGAATCGCACCGCGTACTGCATAATTACTTTTAACCTTTGAATGGGTTTCAAAGCACTTGGTACGTCTTATTGTAACGTCATGAGGTAACAAGTTAATGTTCGAATCATATACTCCGGACTGCGTTGATCATTGAATTAAATTTCTAATTAACATTTTATCTTGAATATACGTTTTATATGTATATTTTTCTTAACAAAATACCAACTTAAATTTAGGAAGGTGAATTTCACTTTTTGAAGTGGTATTTTTTCTTCAAATTGAAATGGGAACAACCGAGAAATCTCAAACAATAAAAGTGTTTGTTGTAGTGAGATAAAAATAATGTCTATTACTGAATGAAGTCATTCATATAAATTATAATAAAAAAAAGATAATAATAACACTTATATAGCTAAAAAAAGCCTTAATACCAGATCATTATTGGGTAATATAGACATTAAAAAAGTAGTAGAATAAATATGTAGTGTCATTTAATTATTTTCAAATTCCTACTTATTCTAATTTTAATAAATTTCAAATGAAGTGTTTTCAATATTGAAGAAGTGTTTCATGAAACATGAGATTAAAGATAAATACGGAACTGACAAAACTACAGACAAAGATCGTAGGATTACAATTTTAAATCGCTAAAGGATGTGACGCGTTTAGTTAAGTGTAGGTGAAATGACATTGCATTGTTATTTAATACCTTGTAATAATTATATAACACTATATACTCGTATATTGACTTTTGTCCAAGAATTAGATAAACATTTTTGTTTAGTATGACTATTATGAATATGAAATACTACTTAATAATATTCCGTATTATAAGTAAACAAAAAGTTTTGGTAATATTTGGCTTTTGTAAAATGATTTACCGTTTGTTTACTTTTATTGACTGTTTGATTGAGTTTGTAAACGTTTCTTATAATTATTTTATTGATGTTACTTGTACATTTCAATTAATGTTAAATAATGATTAAGGTTTTATTAATAATTAACATAATATTATTTAACCTATAAAAAGTAATTTTAAATGATGCATGACGAGGTAACCTGTAATTAAGGTATTATTCAGGTTTGTAGATTTCATAAGAGTATTTTTGTCTTTCTAATGTATACTTTGTTGGTTATGCTTAACGTAAACATTCAAGAACATGCACATATACACATACATGTTTATAATATACGAAATATACTAAGATTGCCAATTCAAACTTATCAATATAACGAACTAGTTTTGTACAAATAAGGTGACTCGAACAGTGATTTGTGAACTCATAGGGTTCTGATAGGTTTTATGTCGTTGGTTAAGTCGGTAAAAGGCGAACGCCATAGGTTTCTCCACTCAACACGGACCCCTCCTTGTAATGGGGGACTTTTGTTTCTCCCAGTTCAAGACTCGACAAAAATATAATCTATTACACCATTGCGGCAACTCGTCACCCGACAGCGAGAAGGTAGGCTCTACTGGCAAACTAAGTAGCAAATATAATATCAAAGCTATATATTTTTAAGTACCAAAAAGTTGCAGGCTGGCTAAATGTTTCTAATGTATCTACATCAATGCCCGGAGCAAAAGATGTAAAGATGATTATAATCATTCCGTTACAACAAAAGTTTCAAGCTATGCAGAGCTATGCAGACCGTAAACTTAATAATGACTAATAGAAATTATATATGAATTTATTTGTATAAAATTAGACAAAATTTTTACAGATAAAAAATAAAAATCCAAACCAATACGCTTATATGAAAGAAGGTTTATATTGTAATAAGAAATAATTTCCTATTTCTGTGACAATTTTTAAAATCATGATTTCATTAAGTTTTCCTGTAAACTATGTATACCCAACATTATGTTTTTGAATTAAAACAAATAATTTTTAATTCTATTTTCCTCACTAAAATAAAACCCCAGATTCATCTTTAGACCAAACACTTGGAAACAATCAGTTGCGGCAGACTATACTATGAGGATTCAGTTCTTGCATTGGATGTACGTAAATACATGAAAAATTATAACTATTCAATCAAATCTGGAACAGTAAATCGTCCCGTTGCTCCAGCCCTGCCAGTTTCTCACACGTCACGTCACGTCAGAACGTGACAATAGAACACCCGAGGTTGCTCACCTTCGTTGTGCGCGCTATCTAGCCGTGAGTGCTGTGACGTCGCATGACTAGATGACAAGCAATTGTATCGATGTAACGTGTCATCTGTTTCAATTGATGCGCGCCTCACCCGCGGGTGGAATGGCTTTGTACTGTAATTGTAAGTAATTGTAACTGATGGCTGTCGACCGCTCATTGCTTTAGATTTGTTCGTTAATTGTACCTTGGGTTCAATGCTGCACCGTTTTTCGGTCGCTAGTAATTTTGATTTTGGTTTCGTTGCATTTCTATGTGCTGTACTGTTTATTTATTTTGCTTTGATGCTATATTATTCCATAAATAAATGTGGATAAGCTTGAAGGTTGAAAATTGTCAGGTGTAAGAAAACGCAAACATATAACGCATCGAACTTCTCTGTGTTGATTAGGAATTAAAGTTAATTAAACAGCTTTTAACAAAATTTATAGGTTAGACTACTCGATCTTAACTTACTTGATGCCTTACACGCCCTTCGAAACACCGAAGCGTTTATGAAATTTTGCAACTAGCGATCACCCAATTCCAACTCGAAATAAGTCGTTAGTTGTGACCGAAATGCTTCAAAATATGATGGTATATATGTCGTGTCTTTTAAAAAGGATTAACAAACTTTAACATTAAAACATCTGTGATATCCGATAAAAAGTATTTTCTCAAGTTCCAAGCCTAGTATCTACAATGATCACATTTGCTCAATGAAGGGGTCAAAGTGCGCGATTGCGCGGAAATACGTCTAAGACGTAATCCTTTGCAAATGTTGGAGTCTACGAAACACTAACGTTGTTTGGGTTTCTCAACGATGTTTCCCTTCACCGACATCGGACGATGAATCATTGGTAATGTACATAGGTTTTCAATTCATCAAGGATAAGAGGCCGGTCTACCGATTTCTACAAAAACAAACCGAATGCAATAAATGCGAAGGGATAAAGTAAAAAGTAATAATAAAATAAATAAATAGCTCACATAGCTTTTTCGGGATACAGCAGCTAAGTCATGATGCTTTATTATTTTCCATACCAATAAAGAAAACCATCACAGAATGCCCACTTTACTCTTATGACCCTTAACATCTAACAGCAGTATGTTTAGCAAAGTAAAAATATATTGGCGAATAAAAAAATTGTGTTCATAATAAATCTTAGACGTAAGAACAAATTTGTATGAATTTTTACAATTTAGCGAGTATTTAATAGATTTGATTGTAGTAAATGTTACGCCCGCGTTTGTGTGTGTGAATAATTGCAATTGTTATAAGCGGACGTTATCTCTTGATCGTAACGAGTGCGGTGTGGGCAATTTTCCGGACAGTGGGTACACGTGCTTACAGTGTTATCAGACCCACCTTGCGCGAGGATCGCTGGTCTGTACTAATAATTCAACATGTAACTTCAGCATATTACCAAATAATAACGATTTTATTAATTGTGAATAATGATAACAAATACATATAACAATTGAGCACATTGTTGGATTTTAAGAAATCTATATATCAATTAGGAAAAAAAACATTTAATTTAGTAAATCCTTTAATATTACGCTGCATTCGAATTTTAAGGTTCCCAATTTAAAAAAAAATTGATATTTTTTATCGATTAACCATTTGAGTTCAATTTATAGAAGATATTGTAAATATAATATCAGAAATTACATTTTAAAAATAAGTTCAGTAGTTGTATTTTTTTTATAAAACGTTTATAAAGGAAACCTTGAGGATCATCTTAATGATAATATATTATATTTAAAATACGTCGGCTTAATTATAATCGTTTACATGATTTTATTTAAAAAATGATTTTATTAAAAAAAAACACTTTCAATAAAAATTACAATTATATAGTGAATGATTAAAAACATTAATAAAAAAGCATAGCACACATTTTGAATAACATAACAATAAATAAACTCACTTTTTCTTCGTCAATATTATGTAAGTTATTATTATATTCCGCATTATTGTCATGAGCGCCACATACTGTATTAAAATATTTTTTTTAGCTGGCAACTTATGCGTGGAATCTATAAGCATTGCCTTTTACAGTCCAACTAATCTTAATACAATCTGCAGTTTGTGCAATGTGTTCAAACTTAACACGACCTTATTATGTAAATAGGTCCATTCAATTCGGATAATGGTTAATATGAAGACAGCTGATACCGATGTCTTGAGTTCACGATAACTTTGCCTGTATAAATCAATAGATTTTGTTGAACTGCTTATTTCAACAGATATATTAGAAGGGCAACTGTTTGAGCAGTTACGTTATTTTATTGTAGACGTCATTTGTACTGGAATGGGCGTCGATGTCCACTTACCATCACTTAAACCTTTGCTCGTTTGTCGGTTTAAAAAGAATAGTACAATATTATCTCTGTCAGACGTGTCTGTCTGACCCATTAGACAAACGCTACCTTATTTCCAATGGTGCCTTAAGTTCAACCCGTTATATATCATTTAATAGCAATCAATGTACGAAACCCAAAAAAATATATATCCAAACTTATCTACAAATGTGAATATCATCTATTATTACACAGTGACGGTGGCGCTGTCGTTAGCATTTCTTGTGTGTTAAAACATATGCAAAGAAACTTTTTCTTGCTTTCTTTGCTCATTTGAACGCTTTTGATCTTTAGCTTTTCTTTTTTAGATCCGATAGCTTTCCGTTGTTTCACGCGTATTACGTACATCCGTTTTGTTACAGACCGGTGTCACTTTAAAACGCAATATTAGATAAGAACACAGACTGTCAGTGGCCAATGAACAATATGAAACGCGAAAGTAAAATCTTTTCGTTATGATATTAAAGGAAAAAAAAAAACAATATTTATATAAAACCGGTTTCCAAATCAATTTACATATAAAAAATGAGAAATGCACTTAGAAGAAAATATGAGCTGTTTTTCAATATATATTTATTTGAAGTGGCTTAGACTGGGCGTTGTTTTTCTGACAGTCAGTCAATTCGTGGAAAAAAGTTTACTCCAACCAATTCTTTAGAATTGAATGGAACTGTCAAACTGTTCTGTTTTTTTATTGAAATTTTCATACAAAAATTCATACATACATTGTCCTGACAATGATGAACACAACAAAAATACTGCCTTATTGGTCGAGCCGTTCTCAAGTGATGACTTTATTTTAATAGATTGTGAGTTCAATCAAACAAGTATTTTCAATCTAAATATTACTAACCAGACCGAACACAAAATTTATAAAAAAGGTTGTATTAATGTATCTTAAAAACTAGAATGACGTAGTCACATGTCGCCCCCAACACAAATAGTACCGAAATTTGCCTAGTAATCGTGACACTGGTGTTTCTTGTATTACAAAACGTATACTTTCCTTACTCATAAGACCGACGTTAAATACAGCTTTCTGTTGTTTCACGCACATTGCGGTCCATAGATTTACCGTCCCAGTGAGTTTTCTCCAAACTATACTGTATTAGTGGTACTAAAACTGGCCATAAAGTTAGTTTATAGCATCTCATAACACGCTATGTAATTACATAAAACGTTTAGTTAGAAACTAAGAGAATCTTAAAGCTCCAACAGTTCCAGGCTTTCCCCAACCGTTGCTCGGACAGGGTTAGATGTAAAATAATACTCAAAATGAAAGTTCAGAACACTTGGTTCTTTGATCAGTATAGTGGATCTGTAACCAAGTTCAGACCACAGTCTATAAGGTAAATCCAGGACTTGAATATCTAAAAGGTTTTGAACCTGAGTTTTTTAGTGAAGTTATTCCATTTTTTATAAAGCTACATTAATTTCAAAAGGTTGAGTCAAAGCAACAAAGGATATTACGAAAATAATTCTAAAACACAGACTGGCAACTTACTCAAATAGATAATATGGTTTTATGGAAGATAATGTACATGACTCTTATTACATGTAGTTCCTCGGCAAGTGTTCTATGCGCTCAACTAAGTAACTGTATCAATAGCTAAGGGCCTGTCCCGTCCCGCCTTGTTTCAGGATATACAGCCAGCTTGATATGTCCATTCGGAATAATGTACTTTTAAAAGGTATAATATTTTTTCAAACAGCTGCCGTGGTTCCGAAGATTAGCTTCTGCATATATACAAACTCAGAAAATTCGCACTCCATCCTTATATATAATATCAAGTCTTTCCGTATTTAAATAATTTAACGCATTTGCTCCGCATCGCACAGCCAAGGACATTTAAGTAAACTGTTAAATTAAAACTAACTTTCACGATAAAACTATACGTATGTTTCATGACTAAGTTCATTTCGTAACTAGTTTGTTAATACAGGTAACAAAAAGTGGCTTATATTCATGTCTGCGCTCACTTTAAACTTTGATTAAATATAATAATAATATTTTTCTAAATCAATGTTATCAATGAGTGATTATCGTTAATAGTTAACTGCAATAAATTTATTTACTTATATATAGGCTATTATCATTATGATCTCTTTTAACTAGAAAACTTGTCGCATGCCACGCAAATGCGCATTCTATGCTATTCCAATAAAAGGAGGTATATTCTTCTCATTTTAATACATAACTTATAAATTAAAATTATTTATTTATTTTTTAGAATTACATATCATAATTATAAATACGGCTAATTACTTTGACACTTTGAAATAATTATTTATATAGGTAGGTACACGTCATAAATAGAAAAGTAAAAATGAAATGTAAATAATCGACGAGAAAAAAGCGCTTACAAAGTCAAAGTAATTATGTCAGATTTACCACCGGTACAAAGTTAATGGATACTGAAGGTGAAAACAAAATAATAAATATTAACTTCAATTAATTTATAATTAGTAGAAAATAAGACTTTATTTACATATACTACTGTACAACATACTAGTATCAACTAGGTTATCTTAGATAGCAGAGCAGAGCTAATTTTAAACCATTATACGAGTATCAATACAAAGACTGCAAACTAAAATGTTCAATTACAGTTTTACAGTTAATTACGGTTCAACAACACAACGATGCTGTACGACAGACACACTTTATGTAATGTATCTCTTAATATCTAGAACCATGAAATGTTCTAGACGTGATTCGCTTCCGTGAGCTGGTAAGAATCTGTGACCTAGTAATAAACAAGATCCCCTTTATGCTCCTTGGCCAAGAACTTGTCGGTGAATAATGATGAATGTCTATGGTGTAATCGATAGCCATAAATGACTTTAACCACTTGCTATCGGATGATCCGTCTGTTGGTTTTTTTGACATATTAAAACGGCGGTTCATTATTTTTCGGTGTAAAATGGCTTGAACTTATATCAATCAAGTGTTATCATAAATGATTACGCGTTCATATAACACTTACAAATAAGAAGTAGAAAGTAAATAGTGAATAGTATCTCTTAGCGTAGTCTCAATGATGAGTTTAACCTCCAGTTAATATAAAATAAAATATATAAAATAAAATATATATAAAATAAAATAAAACATATCCCCTGCTCTTTTGTGGGTTATTAATATTAAAAATAGATAAAGTCCTAACTAAAATAATAAACACCCTTCTACTGCTCAGCAAAATAACTGTACTATCATTTTAACACTTACACTTTTAGAAGCTAATGTTAATCAAACCGAAATGAATAAACGCCACTCACAACTTCAAGTAAATCTAAATCGCTTTCTAAATTGCAATGGGTAAGTTTAAATTACATAACAATAAATAATAATGTGATGAATTGATTGGACTTTCGTTAATAAATGTGAGCTTTAACTTTATTCATATAAAGGTCATCTAATAGGATAATCATTTCCGTGTTATTTATTTCAAAACGTACAGATTTATATGTGTTATGATACTTAGAGTTTATTCATCATCACCATTCACAACTGTTGTCCTGTTGGCCTCAAGTCTCTTCACATTGAAGGATAAAATAATACCGATTGCATACTTCTGAGAGCATTATTTTTAACTTTCATGTATGTAGTTTTCTTCGCTATATTTTCCATTAGCAAAACTAATGTCACAGGTTCAAAATTTAAAGCATTCGAACCAGGTCCTTTCGTGCACACAAATTTTTTTTTTTTTTTAAATAAACAATTATCTGAAACCAAGACTCACAATATTGGATCAGTGTGCCAAAAAGAACTAAGAAAGTTTTAGTAGCACGTTTGAAAATAAATATTAAAGATCGCTGCCAGTATTATAAAGAGAGAGTGCGAATTTTGTTACTTTGTGTTTATACGAAACGTAATCTCAGGAAACACGGCATCTATTTCAAAAAAAACATCTACCATTTAAAGGGTAACTTCATCCGGATGGGTATAGATAATATATAAAGTGTATACATGTATAATAATGAACTGTTGAATCCGAACGAGGTCGGGACGAGCCGCTGGTACAATAAACTAGCATACAGCATAGTAACTCTCGTGTCACAAGATTAAAGTTACTGATGATTCCGTTGTCAGACCGCTTTAATTTTAGTTATAATATATAAACACAAAAGTGTAAATATAATTAAATAAAAAGTTAAAATGATATCCGCAAATAATGATAGTACATCTGTAATAATAGCTTTAAATACATGATGTGAAATTAATATTCAAATGTCATATCAGCTTTTGTCAATCAGCTTTCTAATTTATACGAGACTGTTATCCAAATCCAAGTCATTTGATACGTATCGATATTGTTATTTTAATCGATTTATATTATAAAATAAACGCTGTCGATCTGTGTGAACGCGGTAATTTGAAAACTACTGCAAAAATTTAGGTAATTAATTCACGAGGAAGGTTTTGATGAACCGGTGGTTAAACGGTGTTTATGAAAATACATGCAAAATGCATACAATAACCATAAAATATTATTACTAACTGCTTCCAGTGCAACCTCTGTTTGTGCACGTGACCCTTGCTCGAAGCGAAGCAAAGGTGGCTTACTAGTAAAGTGTAAATTTATAACTTGACCAATCGTTCAGCGTCAATAACTGGGGACCGAATCAAATCACCTTTGTAACATGAATAAAACAATTGATTGGTCAACAATCATTTGAATTTGGACTGTTCTTCTTCTGTTACTGCCAGTGGCACAAGAAAATATTATGTATCAAGGAGAGACCATTGATGCATAATATTTTTTATAATATAGAGATATTATAAATACACTATATGTGCAATAATCACTACATTTTTGTGCAGTATCTTTAGTATGCACCAGTTAGATGGGTTCCACGAGTTCATAAAGTAACTCTCTTCAAAAAGTAATAGCACTTTCCTTAAACTTTAATGCTGTTATCTAACATCTAATATACTAAGTATTTGATATTTTATTCCGCAAAATATATATCATCGGTATTCCCATTAACTTAAGATGTTTCGTAATATTTGTATTAGTCGGGCGCTATCGAGGACCGTGGAGTTTGACTTAGTGTGTGAAAGGGGTTGTGAGATCGGATAGAGAAGTGAAAGGGCACCTTGTTGCTC
>DWPT01005797.1:0-11929 GCA_018251895.1 Agathymus mariae mariae
AAATATTTTTATTAAATTATTGACATTAAAATCAGTTTTTCGAAATTTTCTTGCGAAGTGGAAACGCACCGCTAGCTTCCTTCCTTCCTACTGAACCAGTTATAAGCGAGTTATTGGACTGTAAAAGTTTCATTTACACGAAACTTCATAACAGTAACGAAATGGACCTTCTCACACTCGAAATCACGGGTTATCAATACTGTCATTATTAGAACAGTCAAAATAAGTTTATTGTAACATTTCCTTACTATTTGGCGTAATTGTCCGTCCTAAATAGATACTGGATCATTGAACTTCGATATATCGTTTTCTAGTGAGGAATCTGAATGAGAATCAGTATAGCACGTGCAACGCGAAAGTGATCACACGCTAGTTCCAGCAGATTCAAAAGAGTTGTATGTAAGTGTTTTTTATTAATTATGACTATTATATTCCAATATTTTCAAATATTATTAACGGTATTCATTAAAAATTGAATATCATTAACCAACGATTGTATTAATGTTGCGTAACAATCTGTTTTAACACTCGTCCATTTCAATATTTTAACAACTTGTCACAAACCGTTCATTAGGCGTTGTTTGTCGGTTATAATCTTGTCTTTTAAAGACTTACAAACATTAGTGGATATTATTAATTTGTATAATTAACATGCATCGATTACCCAACAAGATATCTGTGACCAGTCCAGTTATTATGAAAACTTAAATTTTACCTACAAATTAATGAGATATATATTTCTACAATTTTGAACGTACCTTTAAGATATGTAAGTATTACAAAAAATTGTATCAAAGAGATTTAAACTTGTATTTATTACTAAGAATTCTCTCAAATGTTAAAAGAGTTGAACAGTATAGTATACTGTGGCCATAAGTCCTTTTGTTCTCAGATGAAATCCGAACACAGTAATGGAACAATGTGAATAATATAATATTGATTGTAGTCCGTTATAAAAGTATACATCATTCCTCTTAATTTTAATTAAAAATAAAAATTAATTTTTAAAATTTAAAAGAAATTTACTGTAACAGTGCCATACATGGCGATGAAACTTCCCTTATAAATTTTATAATTATAACATGATTTATGTTTTTTACCGATAATCAAAGCGATCTGAAGTGTGACGGTAAAAATAAAACAATTGTGAATACTCGTTACAGCTAAACAGCATACTCTTCGCTATTATATAAGTATAAAATTGTTCCCTAATAAAATTGATAAACAAACTAGCTATAAAACTTTTTGCCACTTTACGTAAACAGAATTATTAATATCACAATTTTAATATTTCAGACCGTAGCGATGTTGCCACTTATTTTATTACTCGTCACCGCAACATACGCTAACAACTGTTCGTACCTGTTCGATGGGTTCCGTTACACCAGAACAGCCATACTCACCATTAAAGGCCTGCCTACCAACCTAGCCGTCAACCCGAACAATAAAGATGTACTCTTCACATTGATAGATCTTGATACGTTATTAAACGATAACGTTCAGACCAAAATGGATCAATATCTGCTTAGGAATGGCGAGCCTAAGAAAATTGACAACGTCAATGGGCAAGCTGCGGCAGTGGATGTAAAGAATAATAAAGTTTATATTGCAAGTGATAACGGTTTAAATATATTGAATGAAACGGATCAAGCTAGCTTCTTCAGTTTGAAAGACGAAGACATCGTCCAGCTATTTAAAACGGCGCACAATGATAATTTATATGCTTCTTTCTATCCGCATAACGAAGTTTATGTGATAGATGTAAAAAAAAATGAAAAGGAGAAACTGGAATATGTACCATGTGCCTTTATTTTAGCAGTAGACACAGAGGAGAATATATATTACGAATGTGATTCTAAATACGTAAAAATGCTGCTGAAAGATTTTCAGGAACCTATAGAATTCGTCGGCATAGCCAAAGACTCAGCCAGAGCCATAACTGTTGATGAAAATAATAGAGTCATTCTTGCGGCCAACGACGGTCTTTACTGGTTGAGACCAGATAGTTTGATCCCAAAGAAATTAATGAGTCTAGACTTCGTGCCATCAGGTATTGCATTAAACGGCGATGACTTATATTTATCGACGAGTGGTATCATTTATAAATTTAGTGGATCTGAATGTGAGTGAGAACCAATAAGTAGTGGTTTCAAAACTCGTAATCTCATTTCACAAATCATGTAAAAATATGTAATACATACATATAAGTTTATTTCTGAGCATTAGTATATTATAAGTGAAATTTAAACTTAAAAATAAGAATAAAAAATAAAGTATATGTAGGAAAATGAAATGAAGATTAAATATAGAAATTATAAGGAGTAGAAGATGAAAGAAAAAACCGCATTCTATAAATTATATCAATTTTTTTAACATTAATACTTACCTCACGGAGTTTTTCTGAACAATTTAGTCTGATTGTTATTCGTTGTAAAACTCCTTTGACTGGTTGAGTGCTGCAGCATTAAGTTAGTAGTGAACATAGAACCCTTATTGTTTATTTAAGAGGTAAGAACGATTATTCGACTTACATCATTGATCGAAGATCTATCTTTTTTTCTGTATAGGGTGTTTGTTTTGTTGTATTTTCAATAGCTTTTCTCATACACTTGTACGAAGCCGCATTTCTGTTTCATGCTATGTAGTACATGTAAATTAACTCATATATTATTTACAGTTACGAATGTGTTTTTAAAGCAAAAACAATTGCTTGCCGATCGCTCGCTCGGTAGGATCAATGTTTTACGAAGTTAACAAATTTTTATCACGAATTTGCCCTTTTTACTGTAATTAATAGTAAAAATTAATACAACAACAGTTTATTTTAGTATTTATTTTGCCAACAACGTCGTCCGCAGCTACCAATAATACACTAGTAAGAGTAATGGACATCAAAGTTTGTCTGTTCATTGAAGATGCCACCATCCAAAAATAATGCTAATACGTCGGTCCAGTAAATTTTTATATAACATCTATATATTTTTTACTAAATTTCGAAAAATTACGAAATTTTATTTATATTACGTGAAAGGTTAAAATATTTTTAAATATAGGAAAGGAATCCTCATCACCAGGTAATTATAGGGAAATAGTCTTACTATTAATTCATTGTGACCCACACTTGTTTGTTTTGTTTATAATTAAAAATTAGTTTGTTTTGTTTATAATTTTACATATAGATATAAAATTAATACTTTCTAAATTTAACATAGCATGGTCTTAAGAAATATACTTTTATAAATTTTCATTATCAATTCATGCCGCATAATATATTCTAATTGACAAAACTGTCTAGTCCTAAGATCACCCTGTAGATTCCAGCAATTGGGTAGCCTGTTGAAGTTTATAAACAGTCCAGTAATATGATACAATGGCAATGTTTTATAAAGAGACGATATAATGAAAGCAATCGGTGATTTACGAGACGTGAGTGGACAGGCGACGTCTTCAGGTATGCTATTTTAAATATTTTTCACGCTTGTACAATTCTTAATGTCTCTTCTATAGATAATACACTTAAAACAATTATCTGACTCTTCTAACACAATCACTTACTTGTTTTTGTCACCTAATTAATAGATTTTTATTCAATTTTAATCATTTAATTACTTTAATTTAGACGATTTCTCGATACATATATAATCATTAACTAATGAGAACAAATATTATTTAAGATACAACAGAAATTATGTCAATGATCGATATGTTAAGTCGTTCCGACTTACAATTTGGACAGGTAAAACGGCTACTGGTAAATTTAATTAACATACGATTCGGAGAATTTCAAACTGAACCAAACGCCTGTCGGTCTTGGTTGTTGTCAGTCAATCAAGTGGCAATCAAGTCAGTGGAGGAAACTTCAGTTTTGAAAGGACGATTTGGAGAGTTAGTAATGAGCTAGGCACAAATTAATATATCTAGGTACATGTCTACGCCACACGCCTAATATACATATATCTTTACGTTCATTACAGATAAATTAACATTTGTCATGAATTCACCATGCATGCGATGAGAAGTACATTTGCCGTAAACTTCTTATTAACTCTCTTCTACACGGTTGGAGCTGAAAAATGTGATAGAATAAAAATTGGCGAGGAATTCTACAAACGACATCTATTAGCAACCATCGATGGCTACCCTACTGGAATTGTAATCGATCCACGGACAGAAAACATATTTTTTATGTTGAATAAACGTAACTACACCAAAGGATTATATCTATTAAAACAAGGATCTTTAGGCATCAAGGAACTACCCATATCCGATGATATAATTGGACAATGTGTTGGTATTGATGTCGCTAATAATATTATTTACGTTGGCACTAACCAAGGCCTCGTCACTTACGATTACTCGAGATCGGATGTAAATACAGAGAGACCTATTGGAGACGATGACGTCAGAAGCATATTTATCGATAAAACAGACAACCACATGTACATCACTACTGGATCCAATCACGAAATTTTTAAGTTTATCAACGGATCAGCTGCTGTAAAGCGTTATGAGAAAGTGCCCAAAGCTTACAATTTCATTTTAGACACCAAAGGAAATGCGTTCTACGAATTCGTAGATGGAAGGCTCTACTTTCTTTCAGTAGATTTATATGAACCTATTCAGTACAAAGGCTTCACTAGAGAATTGAAATATATACTACAGTTAAATAATATTGATGAAGCTATAGTCGCTGTAAAGGGTTCAATGTTTAAATTGACCACTAAGAGTATACTGCCAGTGAAACTGGGTCAACTCGGCTTCAAGATCACTGGGATGGCGTTTGATTTTAAGAATAATATAGTGATTGGTACGAAAGGGAAACTATACAGGTACAAGCCAATCGACACCAGTGATCCTTGCCCACCTGACGACTACTTCATGTCTAGTATTTAAACATTATTTAGGACTCAATAGCGTAACTTAGCGTGTTGAGAGCTGAAATAATGTTTGGCACTTACTGTAGTTTAGTTTCATTTAAAAAAAAGGAAACGCTAATAAAAAAATAATTTTGCAGCTATAAGCTATAAAGATATAGAATGCAGAAAAACGTTCATATTTTGTATTAAACACTATAAAACAAGGTATTCAATATTTATGTCAGATGACACATAACTCATAATACTATATTTGCTTATTTGCAAATATAAAGATTTTTGTTATGTAATTCTACTACATAATCCATTGAGTACCTATTACGCAACGGTTACCAAACAAATATAAATAGTCAATTTCAATTCTACACCATCATTGTAAATTTCGTTAAATCATTGTGTGTAACTTTGTTTTCGTAACAGCTTTAAGTAAATCCAAATTTTGTATGCATATATTTGAAACCGTAATAATCGGATCTCATGATGTCTGTTTCTAGGACCAACGATTACAATATCATTAAAACCCATAATTTACCCACTGCTGGGCTCGAGTCTAAACTCACAATAATATGTATATGTATAATTAATTATACGTCATTACAATTGTATATGTACAAAAATAACTAAACGTTGTTCTTCTGGTTAGTATTAAATTCTAACAAAAAAGGTTTTTTTCTTCCTTCCCTGAATCCCTGAATCTTTTAAGCTTACTTATGTTTATACCGTATTGCGGCCTAGAAAACTCCCACCCAATCCCATGCTGGTAGAACAGGGTGTTGTAAGAAGCTAAAGAAGCCAGCCTGCTTGGTGATAGAGCTTCTCGTAAAGATTATATTATTATCAGTATTATTATTAAGTCATAATATTATTATTAGTATAATTTATCTTTCGATGAAGCCTACCTAGCGCTTATCATCAGGGTAGCTCGCCTGCTCTTTTATCGACTATTAATATATAAAATAAAAGTTATTATTAATGAAATGCTCGGTTATTTTCAAGTATTAGCATCAAATTAAGACACCTTTCCTATAAATAAAGGTCATCTTAAAGAAAATAGATGAACAATTGTGAGGTTTGATATAAATATTATATAGGAATATTGCCTAATGTTCTTGAATACCTTCACAAATAAAATATTAGAAAGATAACATAATCATAAGTTATAAAATATGTGACCGTTATGTAACACCTTTTAGTGCAACGTAATACTGGATAAACGCCATCTATCGAGGTAAGAAAAAGCAATATTGCTGATTATTTTACATATATTTAACTAGATGGCTCTAATACACATTATTTCCTTTCATGTTTTAGGTTAATGTTTTTTTTACTCATATATTTTATAACGTTTTACGTTTTTACTAATTGATTATATAGGAACTGTTGAATCATTGCACTGAAAAAAATTACTATAAATAAAAGAGAGGTTTCTTTAGAAAACATTAAATAAGTTCGTCATCGTTTTTTTAACTTTCAACTTTACTCATTCGGAAAAAATACGTAAAATTATTTATTTTACTAGTATTTATTATAAATTATAGTACTTACACTGCATTGAATAAATTTGATCAAACTGTATTAAAAATAATCATAATAATTTATCCACAAAAACATTTTAAACGGCCTATACAAATTTACACAGGAATATATAAAAATTTATAAAGAAAAAATACTAATGTACATCTAAAAACACAAATATGAAAAACAAAAAAACAAAAACAGTTTGGGCTCGTCCGGGATTTGAACCCGGGACCTCTCGCACCCTAAGCGAAAATCATACCCCTAGACCAACGAGCCGGTACGTATTCTGTGAAAATTATTATATCAATTTTAATAGAATCTTTTTTATAATGTAATGACTAAATTGAAAGTAATAAAAATGAATATAAATTTACTTATCAATTCAAATAGTAGGTTGGCTCTGTCTACTGACTAATCAAATCATCCATTTAAGAACTGGTACTGATTACTTTAATAACATTTAGGTAATATTATATGATTTGATTTTACTCAAAATTTCTTTTATTAATACATATCCACCAGCTGTGATGTGCCAAATTTAACTCATCGGGACATCTCTATCTTTCCTATCAAATGAGTCCAAATGACGCAGCTGTTCACGTTCGTACTTACCTGCAGAAACACGTTCTTTGTAAGATAATTGCACAAATATGTGATACTGCAGAAATATTGAAACGTATGTCCAAACTGAATTAAAACCAGAAGAAAAAGTTATTATATATCCATCTATGTAGTCACATAAAAGTACGATCTTAAACAGCTTTCATCTTAATCATTTTCGATTTTTTTTTCATCTCTCGTAACTTCACTTTACCTGTGTGCAGCAACCTATAGAATACAGCTATTATTTATCTTTAGTCATTAAACTGCTCATATGATTTAAACACACTACCCAAGAAAAAGAAAAACGCGGGATTTAGAAGACACATTCCGGTCTGAGAGGCGCCATTTAGGGAATGTAAATGTCCGACAGTAGACCTCAAAAACCATGTAGGTACATCAATGCTGTCGATTGACTCTGAATAAAATGGCTGTGACATTCATACAAATGATAAAAACATAATTGCTCCGCTTCGCCATTTGGACACGGTCGAAATTACAAAAAATAACGCGTGGACAACTAATCATCAAACGCCCAAATGAAGGTCAATAGAACGCATACGATTTCGTAATATGAATCACGTAACTTCCGCTATATGCAATGAAATGCTAACAATTTCACCAGGTTTTTATCACATTTTCACAGACATACGTACTAAATACGACGATGATACGGTTCATTTAATAATTTATCATAACTGGTGTTTACCTACTGATCAATATGCGACCCCAATCATTAAATAACGTTTATCTGTCAATTTTTATTACTAATAACACTGAGTTTTCTCATTAACTACCATATAAATAAAATGAAACACTTCACAAACAGAGGAGAAAAACGTAGTGACCTGTTTTGACCTAACCTATTTATATACAGATAATTGATATCTAAAGAAGCTCAGAGGAGAAAAAGAGGTACATCGTTATTTTCCACGTGTTAATTTATAGATAAATGATTATTTTGTGCTATGTTTATTTTAACCAAAGAAAAGCGTTTCATTAATTATGCTCACAAATATTTATCATAAACAAATAGACAATTAATGCTATTATTTACCATTACAAATGTCACACCGCGTAGCGTAAATGATTTTGACATGTGAGATTCGAGAGTTAGAATTAGAAGTATTTTATAAAATTTTATTTTATAAGTATTTTAGAAAATTGTTAATTAAGTGTAAATTTTTATCAACACACACATATTTGGATTTAACAGATAAGCTGCAATCATCATCGTGATTATGTAGTATTATGTAATTGTCCAATATAATTACAAGAAGTATGGGGAAAAGAATTTTGCACAAAAAAAAACGAAGGAAAGAAAAGAATCTTCCACTTATTTATACGTGAAGAGAAACTTTTGTATCCCAGTTTCTCTTCTGTCAGACCATCGATTTAGTTTATTTTTCTTATTTTTGGTTGCTATAGACGAGCTTCTGAGTTATCAATAAATTGGATTGAAAAATAAAATTGGAAACAGAACATAATTAAATGATTAGGGTCGAATTTCGCCTGTCGGGCGAACACTAGGTTAGGTAAAAATGTGGATTGAAAACATCACGTACTTTATATTTTAATTACAACATTATTACATACAAACAGTACTTATTTGTAGTTTTTATCATATATGTATGTATAATTGTATTTCATTGTAAGTCTTAAATTGTTATCAATATTGAGGAAGTTGCAAACTATTCGGTGAAGGCGTTTGTATAGTTCTGCCTTCCTTATTCCCTGTAGTACACATACATTAATGTTCGTTTTTGCACAGTTAGGTAACGTTGCATCCGGTGGCCATAGCAGTCTACTAACGTTTAAGGTTACGACTGAGGAGGCATGTAGCTAATACACAATTATTTTTAAATTACAAGTCATGTTTGACTACGCTCCCACCTAATGGTAAGTCTCGACATATATATATATATATATACATACATATATATATGCCGAAAATTAGTGAAGACTACTCCCTCGCTAGGCAGGCAGGTCTACATCTGATCTGCTCCAAGATTCAAACAGACACGTGGGTGCCAGCCAGATAAATATTTAATGTCAGGTCATGATTGGTTTTGTTGATTTGCTACAAGAACATTAAATCAGTGCAAGATCAAAACACCTACGCCTAACGTTTGAAAACAGCACCCGCATTGTTTTAAGAATTACTTTTATAGCTTTGATATAATATAGCTTTAATATAACAATAAGAAACATTTTCATTAATTATAATAGCTGCAGCTGGAAGACAAAATTTTATGTACTACCTTCTTAATTGATTTTTAATCCATTTCCTGGGAACTATAAGTGACCAATATACCGATACATACTATAGGTTACTAATATACCAAATTTAATATCATCCAAAAACCTCAACATCGATGACAAAACATGTAGCTACGTTAGAATTTCCAAAAAAAAGTGTAGGCATTCAGTGCCGTTACAATATGTAATTATTAGTTAGTATTAGACTATCCAAATTTCTACAAAAGGGCTTCGGTTATTATTCTCAGGATCGCCTTCGTAATGTAGGTAAGTATTTAAGTATATCCGGAAGCAAGGCACTGCAGCCTTTGATGATGAACACAGAAACTACGTCAACATGAAGATATCCTTCCAACTTTCGACCGTTCCATCAATCACGTACGATAAAAGTTTAAAAAGGATAAAAATAGCGCGTGCCGGATTCATTGAAAAAGGGATTAATATTTTAATTTACGTTCACAAATATTTATCTACTAATAAAGATCTTAAAATATCATTTTCATTCTGTTTTTTTTTCAATATCTTTGACTATACCTTATGGGTCCACACCCATATTTTTCTTCATCATCATCTTTACAACCCACATTGCCCCATTGCTGGGCTCGGGCTCACATTGAGAGAGTCATAGTCCGCCACGCTGGCCAAGTGCTGGTTGGCAGACTTTAGACCTTTGGAGAACTCTCAATAATGCTGGTTTTAGAACGTTTTGCTTCACCGAAGCGAATGATGATTTTGTACGGCGCACAAAATTTGACTAATTAAGGGTGCATGCAAAATTGGAACTCGGGCCCCCCATACGGGAACCCGTTGAAAGCACTGTTCTAATCAGTAAAGATTTCAGACGAGGTATATCGTTATTCTGAGTACGAGAGTTATTGGGCTGCCCGTTAGTCTTCAATAAGATATTTAACGAAGTACAGCACGAAAGACTCTATTCGAAACCGGCACGCATTGATCCGGTTATCCGATTAATTGTATGCATTTATTACAATTATTTGCGATTGCCGTTTGGATGCGATCGAAAGTCGGATTTACATATGATCGCTAATGGAAAAAATTCATGATAGTTTTCGTCCGAAATTATCCCGGATACGTTTAAATAAGCGTGTTTTATTCAGTCCATTGACTACGGTCCGACTTTCTGTCTTTCAGCCAGTTATCACGTTGATCACCTCACATTATAATAAATACTTATAATATAACCGAACAAATACATGTCAGTTTCGTATGGAAAGAATTTTTACTATACATTCTATTCCCGACGGTAAACTATGACTAAGGCCAGTTGAGTTGAATATCCATTGAATTATAGAAAACACATATATTGTACCCCTCATACAAATAACAATACATATATAACATAGCTTCTTTATTAGATATGTCACGTAGTGCAGCTGACTAACTTTTATTTCGAAGCACAGACAGACAAACACGGAATTAATCTTGTTCAGAGGGGTTAAGTTTTTGCTGATGCACAGAACCCACCACGGTAGTAAAGATTAGCATGATATCATCTTACACACGCAAAACGACAAAGATCAAAGGCCAATGATACCAACTTAAATTGGTGTTCTAAACTCTCACTTAAGTGATCGTCTGCACGCAAATTGAGATTTGTTGATAATAGTTCCAATTACCTTGCATATAGGAACATGTTTGATTATTTGTTTAGACACTTATTGAGTCTACCAGAATAAATGCTAATTTACCTAATTGTTTACGTAAGTCTCGTTAAAGCTCAGCTATGTCCATTAAATGGGTAATTATTAAGTTTTTAAAATTGTGGAACCGGATATAAGTGGAAGCTCATGACGAAACTACTCCATTTTTATAAGATAACCAATTAACACTAAATTTAATCTCTAATCCATATTACCTACAGTTACTATGCATATTGTTTGCTTTTCCTACTCGCACGATAATTAACGTTTTTACGTTCAACTAAATTGAACTCATCATTCGTTACACCACAGCAATCATTTTGGTATTCAATATTGCATAATTACGTGAACATTAACAATGGAACTCCCAGTCAACAGTTAATTTCATTGTGTTGAAGTGAAATTAAGAGAATTAAGTAAGTTGCATGAGCACGAAAAAGCTCCGATTGTGATCTATACGACCGGTGAGAAATGCCAGGCGTGAGCTGGTGAACTGTGAACGAAGGTGAGTAACATTATTGGTATGTGACGGTTCGTATTGAAACGCATACAAACGCCTACGAACCTACCGCGCTCGTTTTCACATGCCCACAACTGAGTCTATGCTCAGCATGCGAGCTATACCGCATGCGGGATATCTATCAATGGAACGATATACAGCATGCGGAAAACTGGCAGTTTTTGAAATAAATATTTTAATACAAGCAACCGGAAAATGAATAGATGAGCCATCTGGTGGTAAGTGGTCGCGGTATTCGTATCAGTAACATATGCCGTTAAACTCAATTACCTGCTGAATTTGTTGCACTAACCGTGTCAATATAATTTATATGTTAAAACCTAAAGATTATTCATAAAAGGTTTTTAGAGTTAACTAATTATAAACTTTCTTTTCCTTACTATTGGTTAACAGTCAGTTTCTTTTTATGAATATATTTATACTTACTTTCAGGGATGTTATGGAGCTCCGTAACCGTAACCGAAACTATCGGATATCCGAAATAAAAATATATCCGA
>DWPT01005798.1:0-11928 GCA_018251895.1 Agathymus mariae mariae
CCAAAACAAGTATACTGTGTGGTAAATTAGCAAAATTTCGAGTTGATAGGCTCAAGAATTTTGACTTTGAGATATTACTTTCACCTTACCTGTATGTAATACTATGTAAACAATAAATAGTTTTATATAAATAAAAATTATCTTCCTGGAGTTGTTTTGTTAATCTTTCTTTTTCCAAAATTTGTATATATGTAGATGAGTTTAGAAAAACCTACGATTATAATTATAGTCCTCAGCGTCTCATTACCTTAGTCTGCAGGTATACATAGTATCTCCTAAGGTTATTTAAGCTAGAATAAAAAAACATTTGATTTTTAAATAATTCTCTTTTAAAGATATTTTCTTTTCATACCCCTCTTTACGAGAAAATACCTCGTAATAAAGCCTCGTTGAATCTTTTGTACTTTGTATAGAATAAACAACTTATTTCCTTTCTAGTGATTCCATTGTTTTTAGACAATTCTAATGTTTTACTTTTTCACCTCAAGTTATTGAAGTTTATTTGTTTTGAAATATCCGACAGACAAATTTACATAAACCAAAAAGATACCTGAAAAAACATTTGAAAAGATTTCTATAAATTCTTTTGTTTTTTTTTTTTACGAATATATTTGCATTTATAATTTGTTTTCTATCACACTGTAATATATTCCGGTAAACAAAAATGTCTAAGACATTATTAGACATTATCCTTTGCAACAGGATGTATAAGAATGACGATATTTAGCATCGAACCAGAATCGATATTCCACCAGTGAGTCCATATTATGACTGTTTTTCTAACTTCCAAGTGCAAAAATGTTAAGTGTTTGGTGGTTCAGTTATTAAATTATACTTCGTGAATAAATCTGCACCTAAAACAATATATTGAAATATATAAAATGTTAGCATAAAAACATGTTAATTTTCAAATTTGTGTGATCGGCATGTTGAAAAATAGTTACATAAAAATAGCGTGGGTCGCTTTGTGCTGGAAAATACACTTTCGAAAGGGAAAATTTAAATAATATTAGAACCCGTAGTCCAAATGGTAGTAGGGGCGTTGCTTACCGGCCGAAAGCTTCCGGTTTAAATTCCCAGCCGGGGCAAACATGATAAATGTTTATTCTCCGGTCATGGGGTTGGTGATGTAATATTTGTGTACGTCCAAGTCACCTACAACACAGGGAAGCCTATTGTGGAGGTGTGAGCGTGTGAACGTTAATTAATTTATTTAATTATAGGTTTGTTTAATATAATTTAAGAACTGAAAAAATATATTATAATTTGGCACTGATATTCAAAATTTTCGTAGTAAACTCTTTTTTTATATTTGTTAAGCCTATTTTACATTTTGAAAAATAAAATATTTTTGCGTAAGTATTTAAGTTTATATTCATTGAACTACGATGGATTTCACTACAAAATGGCATACAATCCAATTTGTTATTGCAACGTATGACCATGCTTATCTGCCTTATCTGTCGCTTCTCATTGAAACAAAAATAGAGTGCTCCTTTTACGTCACTATTCAAAAGCTCTTCAAATGTGCCATACGACAATAATTTCCGCTTAATCCGCTATTTCACAATTTATTTTAACGAGCCACCTGATGGTAAATGATCACAGACGCCCGTTAACAACAATAATACTCAAGGCATCACTAACGCGATGGCGACCGAACACGAAGGAAGACGGGCTTAGGTTGAAGAGTCGATGAAACTCCTTTAACCCCAAATCTCCGCGCTTGATTTTTCCCAAATGTTGTTATTGTATATGAATGATATGAAGCTCTGAACTGTAACGAGAAACATAACCCATCGTAACGCGTAAATATTAACGTCAAAAGAACGAATATGTAACAACGACACAAAATTTTTAATTCGGTATTTCATAAAAGAAGAGTGACTTAAAATTTTTTTACTTAACACAAACTATTGGAGTTTGTAAGACAAATTCGTGTTAATTTACAGCCGCGCACTGTTAGTCTGTCGAAACGTTTACAATATAAGCGAAGCTCCTGATAGCCAAATTGACACTTGAGCCATTACAAATTTACGTCAAACTAGACTTCCATCAAAATTTACCGCTGGACCTTTTTATAAAATAACGAGCAACCGCCGCTAATGGCGTTCTGTCACAATTTATACCTTATAAAATAAATGGGATCAGTAAAACCTGCCAGGGTAACAGCTTCGGTAATCAATCGATCACAGTATAAAGACACAATTTTGTAATCGCATATACCATTTCGCTACTTAGTTGATGAGTTTGTAAAACAACTCTTCTTGCAAATATAATTTTACAAGTAATAAAGTTTTTTATTCCTTGAGGCTTTTCAAATAAATCCAATATTTCTAGAATTATCTGAAGCAGTTTAACACAAAAACTTTAATTTACATTTAAAATTCATTATGAGAACCGATAACGATAATATATGATGCACATTAAATTCATGCTGAAAATAGCATGTACTTGATATAAGGCTAATAAAGATCACATCACATATCACTTCACTTATTTCCTCTCGAGCGACAGTAACACTAGGAAAACATTAAACGCACGTCCACGACCTCTGCACTTTATCACGTCTCCTGAACGTCTACAGCAGCTATGGTATAATATAATCAAATACAAATGGCGTGAAGCTAATACGTGGCGCTAACTTGCACAAACAAATACAGTTTGGTATTATCTATATTGGCAACTTTTATTCCCTAAAGTATTCATTTTAATAAACATTTCGCAGTTCCAATTCACAAGGGTTGTTTGTATTGTAACATATTCCAAAATTTAATTACCTTGAGCGTTTATTTTAAAAATTACTACTCAGAAAGAATTTGGATTTATCACTGATGTTAATGTAAACTAGTTAAGAGATATAATGCGTTTTATCATTGCACTCGACAGTTTATTTGTGAAAAAGGAGGAAAATTAACTCATATATCGTTTGTAAATAAAAGCACTTATGTCAGCCTTTTTTTTATAATACTTACCTTTAAGGGGATAAACTGAAAGATTTTTTTTCAATTACATTCCCTAAAGGAACTTATTGGGGTATCAGCAAACAACTTAGTCGATTGTTTTATATTGTGATTTTTTTCGAATTGAATTAGTTCACGCATTTAGTTAAATTTAGGAAGTATATTACATTTAACTAACTTTGAGACTGCATTCCAAAAAAACTTGACATTTCTAATCAATAATGACTCTACTAGTATACCTGTTGGTAACATATATTGAATGACGTCAACACGGGCCGCACCGCTTGAAACCTTTTAAGTGCATGGCGTGAGCGTGTTATGGGGTTTATATCATTAAACATAAAAATCTATTTCAAAGTAAGAAGATCAGGCTTATCCATGTGAAAGAGTGAATCAGTCACGAATAATGTATTTTAAATAAGCTGATTGGAAACGTATTTTTCAATTCCTGTAAAATTATTCTGAATTGTTTCTTTAAAAATGGGGTGTACAGAGCTTTGTCTATCCTTGAACATAATCCAACCTCACTGAGCTTAGTGCGCTCTGCTAAACAATGGATGAGATTTTTACAAAAGATCCTGTTGGAGATCCTAAATATTCCTAATATTGTACTAGTTTTATAAATAAATAAATAAATAAATATATATATATATACATATATATTCTAAATAAATAAATATATATATTATAAATATATAACTAAATATACAGTTTTATACTGTTTTTGTAGGTACAATCTTTTTTTTTATTTAAAACTCAGTTTCTTCGAAAGTAAAGAGGGCATTTTTCTTAATTACAAATTTTGAAATTGTAAGGAATATTGACATAAGTACTTATTACATATTTTAGGTGACACATTTGACACAATATTTATTAATTGCTAATTTACCATTCAAATATAACACCCAAAATTCAGTTGTTCACAGTATAAAACCATGATGGCACTGCGACATTTTAAATGTGTAATTTTTAGTTTCTGTACATTAGTACATTGTGAAAAATACGGTTATGACAGACGCGAGTAATCAAATAATGATTTCATCAAAATATAACAATGACATCAATTCTGTTTTATTGAAAATTACGAAAATCTCATTCCCTCCAACTACAAATCATTTATTTGCTCGGCGCTGAAAATGGGAATAAATTTGTCTGCGTCGTCACCCGACGTAAGCTTTAATAAATAATTCACACAACCCTCCAGGCCCGTTCAACGCTCACTCATGCTTCAACGAGCCGGTCTCCAGTGCATGTCATGTCCACAACAGGGTCTGTTACTAATTCAGCGGTAAGTACTGTCATTATCGTGATTCAATCCCAACTGTGCCTTTCGACCTTAAATAGAAAATAGATCCACGTGAGTACGAGTTACAGGAAGCAACGGTCGTAGTATTGTGTGATAACGTTTTGGGTAACGTGATTCTAACGTTCACAATAGTACCCGCATCCAAGTACTTGGTGTGCGTTTTGGCAAGCACATTGAAAATTTAGGGATTGTAGTAATTTGGAAATTTTCTCGTTCAAAGAGGTAGAGTAGGTACTTATACTAATTTATTTGTGTACAAATTGTTGGTTTATGTAATAACTTGATTTCAAGATATTACATTTGTAATAAATTAAGTAGAAAAAAAAGGAATTGTAACGGTTTTATTTAAAACAAAGATAATAAAATGTAGGTAATGTAATAAAAGCTAAAAAAGAATACAGTATTTAAACATTACACATGATTTTTTCATACAAAAACGCTGTAATCTGTAGAGCAGAATTTTTTATAGTCGCCCTGTTGGGGTTGGTGTAGTTACAAAAAGAAGTCCAAAAGTAATAATTCGTTTCCAACCGACTTCAAATATGATTGTAGTAGTTATTACACGAGGTTATTACACATGTCTAAGGCCACTAAGCGAAAGTCCAACGTCGTATAGGCATGGCCAAGAGCACTATGACCCAGCTCTCTGAATTAAGGAAAGGCCGGAATATCTCGCGGCGAACGAAGATGCAACTAGTACGCACATTAATTTTTTCCATATTTTTCTATGGGGCGGAGATGTGAGCCCTAAAGGTTACTTACTGATTGCAAGAGAATAGATGCATTCGAGATATGGTGCAAGGAAAATGCTGAATATCAGCTGGACAGAGCATGGAACTGATATCTCGATAAGCATGCTAGGCATCAAAACTCGGCTATCTACCATCTGACCGCGGAAAGCAGTCGAGTATTTCGGTCAGATAGCAAGAAAAAACGCGGGTAGCATAGAGAAGCTCATACTCACAGGGAGGATCGATGGAAAGAGACTACGTGGCCGTAACCCGAAATGTTGGACTGACCAGGTGAAAGAAGCGCTTGACATCTCCATCAACAATGCTTGCTACACAGGAGAGAACCACCTGAGAAACATTACAACGAGGGTTATATCAAACCGGAGCCATAGTCCTCAGTAATGAGGGAGCGACGCAAGGACAGGGAAGGCCACTAACATTAAATTGACGTGCAATTTGATACATTCAACCTCATATCAATAGAAAAGGAAGTATAATATTTTTCCCTCACGTCGTATACACTTTACCATTAAGCAAAGAAGGTTTGAATGCCTTTAGTAAATCAGTTTTAAAAGCCTTCAGCTTTGTATATAATAATAGTATTCGGTATCGAAATGGTTGGTGTTAGAAAGTAGGTAAGAGGGTCACTAGTTTGTTTATAAATAGGTGACTGGCTTTCGATTGTATCCTATCGTCCCCACAATACATACATCACGATTGACCTACATTGCTATTTGTATTTGTGTATCTTCGTTTAGAAATAAGTATGGTTCTCAACATACTACGGCTTATTATCAAACTCAAAACATTTTCCCAAAAAACCCGCTATCGACTTTCTAAAAGAAACTAGGACCCTACCAAGCCCGTCACTAATTTAATAATAAAATTAACAATTATTGAGCATAACATCACGAAACATGCTATTAACTCAATGTAGAAATAAAATAATGCATGAAGTTAACACAAGGTAGAGAATATGACCCATGAGCGTGTTTTTTTGGCTAGTATGAAACAAGCTAGATTAATTTATGTGGTTGACTTTTTGCCGAAATAACAAAACAAAAATTTCGAAGAGCAAAACGACTTTGCACTTTGTAAAATGATCTTTTGGAAATCTCCACATTTCTCTTTCTATTGTCCCCATTGCGTCATGTAGCTATACGATCCTCATCAGATTTTTGTTATTAAAATTAAAAGGAAATAGTTCAGCGAATTTTTCCAATAGTGAACTATTTTACCCATTGAATAAGAAATTTGTTGATCATGAAAAGCAACTTGCATAACAATATGGGACGTAAGAAATGTTAAAAACTAAGAAATACTATATTTGGAATAAACTCTTGCCGTCTTACGAAATGCAAACCGAGTCTACCCTCGTAGTATATTGATATAAGCGGAGATTACGACCGCCTCGCCGTACTTCCTGTTCCAAAGTTAAACTTCTGCCCAGCCTAACGAATTCTAGTGGCGTCGACCAACTGAGGCAAGTCTTGACAGGTCTATCGTACGGTGTACCATGAGCAACTGACCTTAGCTTATACCTGCTCAATAATGGAATGAGCCCAGTACATACCATTTGGAAATTACAATTTAATATTCAGTAAACGAAACAAACATTGTAATATATCAATAACCGATAGATATTTTTAGAAATTAGTTAATCTTACTTCTGTTATCATATACGAATAGATATGGATTTCGTTTAACTGAATTATGGAGAAATTACAAAATTAAAGCTTCTATTAATTATAATATATTACTCTGTTTATGCAATAAAGATCCTAAAGTTTATGAACATAGTTGAATCAATAGCAAGGTACTAATTATTGTACTGCCTATTAAGAATACAAGAGTAATCTCCTGGTTTTATGATTCTACTTAATATCGACACTGCGGTAGAAATACTGGCATTAATGAATGATTATGCTGTGGTGAAGTATGGCCACCCATTAGGATCCGTCCAATCTTGAGTCCAAGCCAACATCTCCTGCTAGTGGCCAATCCTGCTTAGCATTGGATGATTGTCTTGTCTTGTCATGGAGATCGGTAGAATCAGTACCATCGAAATAAATACCGACGGAGCTTGAACCACGAATCATAGTGGTAGCGTTATTAACTCGTCTGGGTAACAACTCTTCTCTCAAAATCAACGTTGGAATGTTTCGATTACATTACGATGTCGAAAAGACAGTTAAGAGTAACACTTATGTCTGGAGTGGAAATGCATCAAGTGTGCCTTTGATAGATATCCAACTACCGGGGGGACACTTACTATTAAGAGTCCCATTTATTTCTTGATTGACAATTATTATATTACAATGGCCACAGACTTTACAGAAAACTAAACGCAATTTACATTTTTTATATAAACTGAGTCAAATACACCACCCCATAGTTCAGTTGGTAGTGACCCTGTCTGCCGAGCGAGGGGTCCCGGGTTCGATTCCCGGCCGGAACAAACATTTTTGTGACGGATAAATGTTTGTTCTCGAGTGATGGGTGTTTGTGGTACCATTTTTGTGTATGTCCATACCACCCGCAACACAGGGTATCCTACAGCGGATGTGTGAGTGTGTAAGCGCTTAAATTTTTGTTTTAATAATAGAAACGGTATGTAATGTGCTATACTATAAAGTGAAAATGGTAGCCTTCCGATTTTAAATTAGTTTAGTCGCTTGAGGGCCTGACTTGGAGTCCTGTACGCAATTCACATTTTTTTAAAGTGATACTTATCTGAACGAAAACACAGTGAGGAGACATGTATACGTACTTTAGAGTTCTGAATCTAGGGAATTCTAAAAATGGTAATCAGCTTGATGGATCATGGCCTTAACATATATCATTCAAGAAGACCAATGGGAGACCCAAGCAAGAAATTAAAACAGAATTGGGTAGGAATGAAGTCTACTTCTTGAATTAAGAGTCTTCCACTTAAAGGTGGAAACGTGCCAGAAATATTTAAACCTCCAAACGCAAAGTGTGGAGATAGTTGAAAGGATTTTAAATAACACTGAATGTGAAATTTCTCCACACCATAAAATTTTATGATCCCTAACATCGTTTCGTGAATTTACTTTTATATTTATGGGTGTGTTTTACATTTTACGCTATACTTGGTTTTATAAATAAGCTGATAAGCCGAAGCTAAAATTCATCTAATTTTTCACACCAAATTATACTAGTACTAACATCAGAATAGCCTTCCAGAGCATAGCGCGACGGTCATAAAGCATGTCATTTTTTATATTTAAATACGCGAAATCTAACTGTAAATTGTCATCATTCTAATTCTCGTTCCATAACCATTTCCATGATTTTAATATTACTATCACGAAATTATTTAATACGCATATTTTTCTCAATTGTACTTATTCAATCGATTTAAGTACACCATTATCATTTATATAATAAAATTTATATTTATGACACAGAATTTTAAAACTTGAATAAAAAACAGAAATACCATGGAGTTAAATATAATTGCAAGAGTTTCCAGCATCAGCGCACATTAAGACTAACAAGATGGCGTGATTCATCCGTAGCTTTCCTGTGCCAACAAAGAGATATCGATAATATGATACTGATAAATATCAGATTTCATTAATTTTAAATATTTCAATTTCCTTTTATGTTCTCCATAAGTACAACAAATGTAATTAATGTCCCGGTATTGGGTACATCATGTATTTCTAATGTCTTCAGTTCATGAACTTCAGTTAACAGAACACTTTAATGTACGGAGATCTAATTACACTGGTCATTAAATGTAATATATAGTATATTATGATTAATTTAAATCGAATGCTAAGGAACAATGTACTAATCATACATTTACCATACACTTAATAACAATAGATGAGTCTGCCCGGGACGATTCGTGCCAGATATTTAAGTATCAACTATCATTACAGTTAATTTGTCTTAGTATCTAATTGGTACCTACTGATCTAATTCGACAAATGGTGAGTTACACACGTAGCGCTCTCTGGACCTAACTAACTTATACATTCTTATACCTATAGGTTATATCAACTAACGACGGGCCGAAGTTTTCCCGGCAAAGAGGTCCGTAGCGCAACCGTAGCACCCCGAAGCGTTAATTTTGGTAAAGGAAACGAATCCATAGGGAATTCGTCCAAAAAAGCTGTAAAGCCTGGGAGTCAGCGTGGAATTAGCGAGCGGGGTCGTCGAACGGCGTCGGCGTCCGGGAGGGGCGACGGTTTCGGCGCGCGCTATCGATCGGATCGCATACCTTCCTGCGGCCGCAGCAGAGCATCCTCCGAGCGCGCGACTGTCCGCCCGGCGAAGACTTCAACCTGGTCAATTTTCGCCACTGCATCGGTGCAAGTTAACGCGCCGGGAGCGGCCGCGGCGCCCGTAGCTCGCGCATCGCGGTCGCGCGTCGGACGCGGCCGGAACGCGCGAGCCTCTCTCGCGGAGTGCCCGTCGCACGCCCGCGCCTGCGCCCTGCGACAACCCCCCACGCTTACTCTTCGCGATTAATAATTCCGGCTACGCTGCCAGTGCGTATGTGGGTTAGTTTTTTGGCGATCGATGCGATTATTCTTACGAGCCGCTTCCGCTAGACTGCGGTGCAGCAGGCAATTTATTAATCGCCCTTCGACGTCGATGGTGTCTACTGAAAGATCAGAGCGCGTTGCAGAACAGCATCTGATAGACTTTTGACCTCGCCCGAAACGTACTTTAAAAATAGATTTACTACGAACGTAATATTGCAACGTACAAATGTACACCACTACCGCATAAAGTGTAGTTTTTATCTAAAACTGCCAGATAACAACAGTAGTTGTAACAAAAATCAGATAGTAACACTAATACAAGAGGATTAAACAATTGTGTTATCAATACCATTTTATGACTCACAATTATAAATGAAAAACAAAAGTCATAATTTCTGAATTTGGATTGTAATAAATATTACAAACTTTATTGTAAACGTAATTTCAGTACTGTGTCCGGGTAGTTGTTTAGACAAACACAGCTACGACCGCGCTATAGGGTCTCAAACTTCTTGAAACATGCACTTTGTGACCGCCCAGCCACTTTCCCGTTTATGTGTAAATTAATGGAATTTCAACGACCCTTTTGCCTCATAAGCTAAAGAATATAATACATCAAACGTGTCCAAGCTAAAATAAACGTTATATTAACGACAGAAAACCCACTACAGAATACTACGACCGCCATTTTTTTAAAGTTAGCGACAGAGATTACCGTTCACGCTATTTCAAACTTTGTCGCTACTAAGGGTTGTCAGACGATCACGATATTGTTCTAGCTGGTTATATTAGGATTCCGATGTTCTAGTTTTATTCCGATATAACGATGTGTTGTTCAACTTATGTCGTTATGGACATTATTTTTGATAATTGTTATTTCACTTTACAAACAAACTTTACTCAAACAAACTTTAGTTAAAACTAATCAAGAGTTCTTTCAAAAATTGTAACTTGCTTAAAACATAAACCAAATTTTAAAACACGATTTCTCAAGATTAAATCAGAAACCCTTGAAAAATAATCAAGTTATGATATATCGATAGAATAAAATAATATTTCAAACAAATTAAATGCTACATTTCTGCTACATTGGGCAAGAGACACCGAACTTCCCAAACTTATTGTATGGAGTTGTGAGCTCTTAATTTCGAAATAGCGTGGTGTCCTCTGACAGAATTGATTAGACCAATTTAGTAAAATATTATCATTTTCATTCCTCCGCTGGGAGACGCGAAAAGCATAAACGTTTCACGGTAGCTTACGAACCTAATCCTCTTTATGGAACCCGATGAGTTTGTGAAAATTGTACTGTGAGAGAGTTTGTTCGGGCTATATATCATTCCTGGGATATAATTTTATCAGTAACATCGTTTAATTCACGAGGGTTCCATCTCAGAAGTCAGCCACACTTCATATGAAGATGAAGCCCTATGTCTGATTTATAAAGCAGCATTTTGTGCATTATGGTTGATCTCATATTTAAACACACTGATGCACTAGGATCCTCAGTTTTACAGTACAAACAAATCATTATGAATAACAAATTCCGCAAGCAGAACTCCGCGCAGGTTTCAACGTTTGTAATTAACATGTATTGTTATAAAATATGTAATAAGGAGTTTTCTTCGCCGTTTCTTCTCCTCAATATTGAAGTATCTTTTCGAAACGGTAGTAGAAGCTAAAAATGACGCGCATAAGTGTATTTTCAGAATACCTATATGATAAAATTACTTTGAATTTTTGAAATTAGGTATACAACGGAATAAAATCCTTTTTTATAGAACCGCCGTATGATCTGTTAAGGTATCAAATGTTTGCTAGACATTGACTGGGTTGCAGGGTCGTCAATAATAACAACTATTTACAACATGAGTGTTAGTCTAGGGTTCATTGTTAACGTATAATTAGCTAATTGTGAATGAATCACGTGCGTAGCGCAAAACAGGGTTACGTGGCTACACGACTACGATATAATGTCAATTGTTAATTAAAAGAGGGTTGTAATTACCGGAGTCTAGGAGTATTATTGTTTACCACCTTATCTAACTAATTATTTAACAGTGACATTATAGTAGTTGGGATGTTGGTCTACTATACTCTGAGGCTTGGGTTCAAATCCCGTTCACACCTATTATTTTTCAGCGTATTACAAATCGATTATAAAATGCTGCAGTCAAGGAAACATAACTGTTGTTAATCCTTAATAATTTAATTTGAACTTATATCACCCTGGACATTGTATTGAATTGTAATATTATTATTATTTTTTTTATTTAGCCTATATTGTCCCACTACTAGGCAAAGGCCTCCCTCTCCGCTCTCCACGCATCACGATCTTGTGCGAGCTCCCACCATTGTGCCTCGTGAGCATCCAGGTCGTCACGCCATCTTTTTCTAGGTCTACCCCG
>DWPT01005799.1:0-11927 GCA_018251895.1 Agathymus mariae mariae
CATCCGTCAGTTTCTGAATGAAACTCTTCCGAACCGTTGGATTGGCCGTCAAGAAGCTGACGATTTAGCACTTTTCAGCTGGCCTCCACGGTCACCGAATTTGACGCCGATATATGATTTCTTGCTGTGGGGTTTCATCACGGACACCAAATGTTCCTCCACTACCACAGAACCTCGATGAGTTAAAGAACCGGATCCGTACTGCCATTACATAAGTGACACCGAACATGCTTAGTCGAGTATGGCAGGAATTTGAGTATCGGTGTGATATTGTTCGTGCCGCTGGTGGAGGACATATCGAACACCTGTAATCTAAACTAGAGAGTTTCATAAATATGTGTCCCAAGTTCCATAGTTGTATGTCTTACAGTTTATTAAATATATCAGTTTGAAATATGTACGTATATTCTTTTTGGTCCGCCCTGTATTTAATTACTTCGAATGGTCACTGTAATAGTATGTGTTCCTTGACCTTTTTATATTTACCTATCTTAGAGCTGTGATTCACATCAGTGTGTACACTCATAGGCTGAAGGCTAAAGTGTTAATTCTAAAGACCTTCCAATAAAACAAAAGCTGATATCAATCAATTCAGTCCGCCTCACCGAGCCGTTCAAAACAACATACCAGATTAATTAATTTTATAACTGAAACATGGTATTGTTAACAATGTAACACAGTCTAATATTCATATGGAATATTTTACGGCAATTTTAATGTACGTCGACTAAAATATATAGTTTTTTATATTCGTTTGTCTGACTACGTATCAGCACTGAAGAGGTTTGAATAATATTTAGCACTTTAGTAGCTTTTATTATGGATCATAATTAATCTAGGGCAATTTTTATTCCGACAAGTTGATCTGTTTCCGCGGGATACCGAATAATTAATATGAACATTATAAACAGAGGTCAATAAATAAAATTTTGATTATTTGTCTTGTGTTATAATAATTAAAACACGTTAAAACAATGCGGGTGCTCTGCAAGGCGGACGTTTTCTGAAGCGAAGCCAAAGTAAGTTACTATTTATAACATATAATTCCAAACCTAGAGATACATTTAGACACGCTATCAGATAAAATATTAAAAATCCATATCTGTCGACATAATTGCTATTTTAAATGTTTGTATACAGTGTCATAAATATAGAAGAGTCAAAAGCATTTTTAAAATTAAGGCAGTGAGGTATAATAAATGTAGACGATATTTAAAAAAAATACTGATGGGTAAATGCCTCATTGTTCTTTATGATTAAATTAAATAGAAAATATTCTCGTTAGGAGTTAATCGCTGTCTCTTCTCACAAGATTGCTCTAGAAATATTCACTAAAGCGATGGCGTAGATGTAATTCCGAAAACTAATGTTATATGTTAAGATCATAAATTATTTCTAGCCAGAAAAATAGATTGCAACTAAAAAAATATATAATCAATGTCGAATCGCCGCGCCGTCGCGACGTGCGCGGCCACGTGTAGCGGAAGCGGCGATGCCACTTGGCGCGCGGCTGGTTGACAATGACAGTGACACTCGGCTAATATTATTATGTACCTCGGTGATCTTTTTTATTAATATAAATAAGTGAACAATGTTAGGCCCGTGTCGACGTGTCGGTGGCTCACTGTGGATGTGTTGTAGTGTTCAGCTTCCTCAGCTTATTATTTAAAAACATACATACATACATATAACAAAATTATTACTGATCGCTTTATGTACTTGAAGGATATATGAGAAAAAATAATATTACGGGCCATTATTAACACAACAGTAGGAACACAAAACAATTGTTAGAATTTTTGTCTGTGCGTTTGTTCCCCCTAACCTTAAAAACGGCTTAACCGATTCCGTTACGGTTTATACTGATGTATACAGTAAGCGTCACTTAATATTTTAAGTACATTTCATTACAATCCATCCATAAATAAAAGAGTTACAAAGAAAAAACCCAGCCCTAAAACAATACAGGTGATGTTTCTAAGCGTAGAGCATAGTTTGAGTCTCAAGCGAAGCGAGGGTAGTTTGACAGTATCTGAATAATACACGACAATCCTAACAACTGGCAGGGGATAACATGAGCAGACGTTTTCGTGTGTAAGCGATCAAACATGCTCAGTGCAGAAAGTACCGAGCTGCATAGTTGTTACAACATAACACATATAACGACCAGATGATAGCAACGATAACATGTGAGATAGGACAGTGAATAAAAACACAATTGGCGCGGTGACAAGTGACGTTGAGTATGACATAACGATCAGTTTCGTTAGTATATTAATCTGTATTACTTGGGCCGGCTCGTGCGCGGACGCAGGTCGACTTTAAGTCGTACCATAGTATATAGTAGTAACGGTATTTATTTTATGTAAATCATAAATGTAAAAATATGCACGTACAATGGCTTTGCACTGTGATTCCGTATTTTCTTTTACTGTTCGTCAATCCGCTTAAAATATATTATCCTTGTTTTCTTGATTACTGAAACGGAAGTAACGATGTTGTTCACTATCACAGGCTCAAACGACTGTTGTAAAACAATTCAGGACATCTCACAAGTGACGTAAATATGGACTCAACACGACCGCAGCCCAACGCATGGCTACAACCGACGATCTCCTTTTAATAAGGCAACGGCTAGACTTATCTTAATGGTCACTGCTTAGATAGCAATGGGGACAAACAGCTTAACCAATAATCGACTGCTTAAAGCGGTCCCTGAAGGACGGCAGCGTTCAAGAAATTTAGCAATAATGAAATAGATCTCCTATGGAAATGCCGACCGCGTCAGCAATCGGTTCATCAGCCGACCGCTAAAAATTAATACACTTATTAATTTTATTTCAGTATTTTAAATTATGTCAACGAAAACCTTCACTTCTTTTAAGGAAAGAAAATAAAAAAAATACTTACATGACTAATTCAAGCTAAACACATATTATAATAAATACAGTTAACCTGCTAAGAATCTGAATAAATATACGTTATTTGTTAGTCACTTACA
Source organism: Agathymus mariae mariae (assembly GCA_018251895.1). NCBI lineage: Eukaryota > Metazoa > Arthropoda > Insecta > Lepidoptera > Hesperiidae > Agathymus > Agathymus mariae. The sequence goes on from DWPT01005799.1 coordinate 3,002, forward strand.
TTAATTTTTTTTTACATATTACATATTTATATAGTTTATATAGTTATATTTAGACCCCATCGTACATTAAGTTTTTGGATACATATTTAGTCCTGGTGCAGAAAATTCAACGTTGTTCGCATTCTTAGCAATTTGGTTTTTGGACTGCATATTTTTTAACGAAAAATAATTACAGAAATATATGTATATTTAGGTGTATAAGTATAAATAATTCATTTTACATTATATGATTAAATATTTATTTAACCCAAACGAAGTCGGGGCGGGGCGGCAAGTATCTCATCATACATTTATGTTCTATTCTATACTGATATGATCAATAACTGTGTTTTTCTTATTTTCACGGTATCTTCTTTTTATTTCTATATTACGTTTGCTTTATTCACATCACACCTAATAACGAGTAATTAGTACTATCGCCGCCTCGCCACTAACTAATTCACTGTTTAGGATCCTGAGGCAAGCGTACAGATTATAATGTTTTATTGAATTATTTTATATATTTCATGAAATATATGTATCAAGAGCTCTATACAAAGAAATTTGAAATACTCGTATATAGATAAGGTAATATTTCATTTGTCTTTAGTTGGATAACATTTGAAGATAGGTGCTGATGTCGCATGTGATGGATCTCGCATACTAAAACGAAATAAATAAAATTCTTATTCGTTCAATGTTTCCATCCAAGTTAGTGGCCATTTCAAGTATGTTGTAAATGTTGTTCCTCGAGTCGTGCGTGTGTGTGAATGTATGAGAGTTTATTAGTATTATTATTGCAATCTCTGTCAGGGGATTCACAATATGTCCCTTGCACGTTCAGTAATTTTCAATAATGTAATATCATCGTACGTACGCGTAGGTGAATCATATGATGACGTTCGGCGTGTGCTGTTGTTAGTGAACCAGATATATCGCGGGTTGCCGCGCAACACCGACTGACCCACTTCGCTGCAGGTCAACTGCGCACTTGACTTTTCTACTACACCACCTTTTTAATCAAAAACTCGTAGAAAAACTTGAATGTGGTTTAAAGTCTCGAATCTAATAAGTAGTGTAAAGAGACTGTTACATGAACGTATCCGAGAGCCATCTTCGAATTAGTAATAGTATAACAACGGTCAGATTTATCATTCCAAGTGAATGGTATCTATCACCGCGGTGCTGCCACCACATTGATGATGTATCACGTCTATGTGATACAGCACTTTTAAGACACAGTAGTGTTGAAGCTAAAACTGGCGTGCATAAATGAATTCTTAAAATACCTAACTATTTAAATTAGAACATCGACGCCGCTTTTGGTGTTATGGAGACCCACGAGCACCGCGGCGGTAAACACCACCAAAGGACGCTTTTGATAGCTTGCTTGCTTATATTTAAAGTTGAATATAGCACATTCTTGAAAAAAAAACAAAAGTATGAATTACTCGAAAATTATTGATATTTGGGTAGAAGTCATAAGAGGTAATTCGGTAGCAAATAACCTCCCCTACATCCTTCTAACGGATTGCCATCATATTTCCAGTCATTCCGAATATGTATATAAATATATGTATTAACGTGTAAGTACATATGTATATGACAGTGCGCGCGGCGATAATGCTAGCTAATTGTGGTTTGAATACGAAAGTAAAAGACAACAAAACACAAAACTGACGACACAACAATATCGTGTGCCGGGAGTGCAGCCCGTACTGCACATAAAGGTTACGGAGGTCTATCATGGTTCTGCCGGCGGCGAAGGCGAGGAGCACATCACCATAAACACTATATAAATCAATAAACAAGACAGTCAACGCATTATATACATAATGTAACCGAGTTTGATGAAACTGCTCCATTGTCTCACCCCGGTCGTTGGACGAGACCGCTGCAGATGTCGCGCACGTTTTTACGCACGACTTGTAACCACTTTGTATGCAATTTGTTTCGACCAAGTGATTGTTTGTGACCGCGCGCGGCGCGCGACGACGTCTCGTTGCGTAACACAAGCTTTGTACAAAGTAGATCATAGGCGTAATGTTAATGAGTTTTTATCGTGTTTCAATAAACTTACGATGGTTGTTAGGCGGTATTTTCCCAGCACCAGCGACGTAGGACTTAAGCTGGTACGTGGTAGAAAGTTGAGAACAATTATATATTTGATGCCTTTAACTTTTGACACGAGATCAATTCACGAATTAATATAACTGATGTCGGTGACGCCGTTATTTACTATTTCATGCGTTCAATTATTAATATCTATAAAAATTATATGTCAGCTGGAAAGTACGAAAAGTACTAAAGTAAGAAAACCAAAAGTCCAGCTCGTGTACGAGTACGAACATTGGTGTTAATAACTTAATCATTTTTTTTTACATTCTTTACTTTAGTAAAATAAGTTGATGCATAACAACAATCCCAAAGTGATAAGCGGTGATGAAGTTTAAAATTTTCAACGCACCAACAAATAAAAACAACCATGTATAAATATACTCGCAGCTCGGAATTAAGTCGGTGCGAGAATTTATTTGATGGTGACGCTGGCGACCACACGCCGAAGTAAAACGTCTTGCAGTGTGCCACCTTAGACGGACACAATGAATGAAGTCCATCGATCGTCAGAACCGAGAATGATATTCGATCTTGTTGTACTCACCTGGAAACACTGCAACAGCTGCAGCAGCGAGCCGGACGAGCGCAGCAGCCGCTCGAACGTGTCCAGCTCCGACAGCTCGGCGCCCAGGATGCACAGCCTCTTCCCCAGGAGCATCTGCCGACAGACACGGATCATTGAAGTACAATCAGCGGTCACAACAACAGTTTCCTTTCCATAATACTGTGTGGATATGTTTCCTATTAGTGAACCAATAATATCATAATAATGATCGGACTTTTAAATCTACGCTCATAAAAAATAATAAATCATATCACGAGGTATTCATTCTTGTATAATAAATAAGCGGTATAGAAAACACATATAAAAGGCGGCCTCTTGGTTATCGATTTTAGACAAAACATTAAAGAAATAGATTAGGCCTGTTAGATATGATTATGGTGAGTTCATTTTATTTCGTTCAACATCGACATACCAATATCTTGATATAACTGTGTTATAAACGTACTACTACTCTTAAATTATTATAATGCATCCTATATATTCCTAACTTTATTACACTTTAAACAGAGGAGCAGGGCCACTGCGGATGCAACGTTTCATCTGTCGTCAGCAGTAGCAATACATCTGTGTTGTGTCTCGAATGAGACTGTAGTGTTAGTGTGTGTGTGTGTGTTGGGGTGAGGGGGAGGGGGGTTTCCATCTGTGCGCGTAAATAAATTTCTATCATAACTATAGAACAAACCGCTCAGTATGTTGATTCATATGGAAATTGACTAACCTTTTCTAACAAGGTTTAAGTTTGACCTGTAAGATCCATCAGTATTTTTGGCTAATGTCACTTTTTTATGTGGTACAAATAATTTGTCACGTCGCGTAACCAATTAAACGTTCATGTTAATACATTCAAAGCTTACCTACCTACGTACGTTTGGTTGTCTCGTTTGTGGTAAACAACATGGTTTGGAGAAATATGTATTTATTTATATGACAGGATGACATTCCGCTCAGACGTCGTACATCAGTGAACAGAGTCACCTGTGCTTGGTACCAGTATATAAAGCTACATTATAAATAATATTGGGTTATGCCATACGCTATTAGTCCGTTACGACAAATTTAGTACCCGATTGGTGGATACTTTCTATTTATTACACACCACACAGAAGTGTACACACACCATACACAGTTCAAGTAAACACTAAACTGCTTACGTATAGTGTATATATATTTTGTGTAGGGTGATCTGTGATGCAGATGTACCTTAGTGTCAAGGTTATACAAAATATTTAGAAAACTATCGTGATAAAGTACAGTGGATGATCATTCCATGTGGCGCCGCATCTAGTCAGGACGTTACTACGACGGAATTGACTCGATGCCACGAGATCATTCGACGAGTCGCCTTGTTGTCTTTCTTCATTGATTGTTTGAGACTCGTTAGGACAACTTTTTCTACATCAAAAATGACCCGTACAACTGCTAATATGCTGCAAATACTTATGTAAAATCACGTTATGTTAATTTCACAGCAAATATTAGTAGAAAATACTATTGCATCACAACCGATGGCCATAATAAGCAGATACGCTTTCGCTAATAAAAGTATTCTTACGGATGTACATTTCTATATTTGTATCTAAAACCAAAATAATGTGATCGTTGAAAGTTTTGTAGAAAGTTTGTGTCAACCAAGAGATGTGAGACAATTTTGTGAGCGAATGATACGAGTGTTTAGCAAAAGTTTTTATTGGTAGCAGGCGCCCGATAGCGTTCACAACGTTAAGAAATGCCATTCGTTAGGCATGTAACAACAACCATATACAAAGGTAAACTGTACATGACTATGACACATAACTGGTAATAATTAAATTTTTCTAAACAGTTATTGAATAAGCCATTGTAGACATATTATATAACTATTGCATTATACAATAGTTATTATAACAAGCCTTACCTATACTACATAATATTTTTATTACTCTACTCATTTGTAATATCCATACCTACCGTGTGATTGTTCGCGTCGTGCTCCGAGCTTACTGCCGCCGACAAAGAACGCTGACCGGTGCGATGGATCCACGTTAGATAAACCATGTAGTCTATGGATTACTACAATCTCTATTTACCAGCACTAAGCACATCCATTCATATTACGAGTAAACTGAGCCGCAAGAACCGACGTCGATTACGACCCTCTCGTCATAACATAATTATATGTTACGAGCATTTCTCTCGCAGCACTATCGTACACATGTCGCCAATAAAATCGTTATGTTTAACTACATGAATCGTAAAGGCGTTTTACTCTTTTCATATGGAAGACCACGACCTCAGCCGTGCTAGGTATAGCATATGCACCGTGCTTCCATAAACAAGACAACAACACAAGTAGGTTCGGTACGAATCTATTTTTAGTCGGCGTCTGTGCATTCTGCGAGAACCATTAACAAAACAAAATATCGATGACGCAAACGACGCATAACGCCCCGCGTCATTTCATACCTTTCGCGAACTTCGCGACTACTTTCTCAGTAAAAAACTATGCAAATACACGTAGATTACCTTCTTTTAACGGCTCCGTTTTTTATGTAACTAGTCGACAAACGAGCATACCACCAACCTAATGGTACATGGTCACCGGCACCCATGGACAACAGTAACACCAAAGGTGTCCTTGATACTGGCGGCCCGATACGACCGAAGCACGTATCAAACAATTTACGGTCGGTTTTAGAAAGAGGGTGGTAGCTAGGCGGGTAAAATGTCCCACCACTACGCAAGTACAATTGAGATTTAACTGGGTGGTACAGATTCCAGCGATCTCGAATCAAGATGGACTGTTCGTCAGCTTCTTCCGCTGTTCGGCTTGGTAAAACACGAGCAAAGGAAGTAGACGTGGGCCCAAGACTGGATGAGCCTTACAACCCATACAACATATTAACAATAACATGCAACATATTAATTATGTAAGAAACAATAATAAAGAAAAAATTCTGTCATATACCTGAGGAGAGTTTAATTAGACCATTACTTTTTTAATTAAGCGGATTGATTACATAATTGGAAGTTTTAACTGCCGCTCATTGACATCTATCACACTAGGAACCGGCCGATATTGGCGTCGCCGAACAAAACAGAACCGACAGATATTAATATAATATAATGAATAATTAATACTCCAGCACATATCCAAATACGTTAAAACCTTTTATGATTGACTTTAAAATGTATTGTGGGAGCTGGACAAACCCAGTCCAAAAACAGTGCAGGTGCGAATTTTCGGAGCTCGTATGTAAGAGGAGGGTAATCTCTGGCACCACAGCACCAATTGAAAAATTATTTCATCACTTCAAAAGAACATTATTCCGGATGGTGATAGGTTTTATATATATATATTGATTGCGTTACCTACAGTTATAATAATATTCTTAAATTACAGGTCTCAAAAGTCAGGGCGGTTCATAAGCATTATGACAAAAAGAGAAATTTTTACCACATGCGACGCAAAATTACAGTTCACAAAATATAACCCATTTTTACGAACATGACTTCGATATTTTAATATTTATTATAAATGGCGGGTTGCATGAACTCGCCTCTACCGTTATCGATACCTATCAAAACCGTTTGCATTATTGAACAGTTTGACTTCAAATAGAAACTCATCAGAACTCGATAACGAACAAATCTGAAAGCTTTTAACATACTCGTGAGGGCGGTGACCGCAACGTTGTAACTCGAGAATAAAAGCTCAGAGAAAGAAGCCCTACGAATCTGAACATGTCACTATTCTTACATATGACTAATCAACGCTGAAGTTAGGCACAAACATCAGAAAATAAACGCGTGTGCACTCGCTAGGATTCATTTTGTTTCAAGTGATGCACGCACGTACGCACACACAATCAATCACTCACCCACACGTAACGCCTGCTTCGCTTTGGCCTAGCTCAGGCCGAGCTTTAGGCTTTTTTCGGTTGGCTCGTCTTTTATTTTTTCCGATCATATAGAAGTATCACACGAACCGTTAACCGCCGGCGGATATTGTGAACATCTGCAAAAGCTCAAAAGGCCTACAAGCTCAGATACGACGCCTGTTCGAGGTCGAGGACTGATGAGATCATTTACAAGCTTCCAGCAACGCTTAAAACAAAGATGTTCTTTTTTTTTATTGATCTCGTGATAGTATTAACACCAACAATCTATTTAATAACGTACGAAAATAACGATATCATATTTAATTAATGCGTAGGTTCAAAACTTGTCGGCCTTCATGAACTTTTATAATTTATTTTGAATGCATTATAGATTAGGACTAAGCATGTTACTTACAATTTTTTTTTATTTACGGCAGGCACCTTTAAAATTGTTATACATGAATGTTATAAAATTAATTAAAAAATACAGTTAGCAGTTTTGCCGCAAAATTACTTTAAATTATTTCTGTTTTCGTTCGGAAATTATTACGGGTGCCCTCCCGCTGGCTTTATTAGGACCGATTTACGTTTCATACGCGTAATAATATATTTTAAATTTATAATGGCTAATCTGCGAAATGACATTGCTCTATTGCGCCCCAGAACCAATAATCATACCACATTTATGAAAATTCAAAGACAATTATAAGTTCACCCGACTCGGTTTATTAAAATTCAACGGACATTTGTGAAATTCATCTGAATAAAAAAAAGCCATATCACCGATTACATGTAAAAGGAGGAGGAGGGCGTTAAACCGTTAACGCTTATGTTAATCATTAAAGAGTAATGTATTTTATAGTACAATATGCATACAATACATGACCCGGGACTCGGCTATACGCAACAGTGTATACAGGACATTCAATACATTGTGTGAGATTGATATACACATACGTGTTATTTAAAGATGCTAGAGAAATGTACAATATTCGTATGTTGCATTCTCTTTTATTAGTGTCTGTGGCATTGCAATTGTTGTCAATAACAATGCGATTCGATCCGGCCGATGGACTCTTGCTTATGACTCGTCATCGTGTTTTTAATGTTATTTTCACGATTGAATTTTTTAGCAGCCGGCTTGACAACGACGTGGATTTCAGCTACTGTTGATATTTGTTCACCGAATAATACTTAAGTGCAGTAGCACTCACACCAATGACCGAGATAGATGCGTAGTCATGCAAAAGGAAGTGATTAATCTTAACTGGCTCGGTATCTTTGCAGCTGATTTAAAATAAAGAGGATTTTGATATGTGTTTAAATGTACTAAATCAAATTAAATTAAGTTTGCAATTAATATACTTTAGCGCCATGCAAGAATACCGTCAAATTTACACTGAATATAATAATCTATTTGTCTGCCGCTACTGTTCGATTTCCACTAGCAACGAAGTTTGACACAAAGAGAAGACTAAGACTCAATTAAAAAAAACATGTACACATATGTACACATATATATGTACATTCTGTTATAACCTCAAAATATAAAACATTAAACAACTATTTATACTTGTTTGCTCTGCGGCAAGCTTCATACATTAGAAGTCGAAAAAGCCTGCGTTAAGGACTCTCTGTTCTCTAACGGAAGAAAATATTTAAAAGTTGTCTACTCAATAGTTCTCCTAATGTTCTTAAAATTAACATGCTTTAGATGATTTTTCACGACCCTGATTTCACGTGATTAGCGAGCACGTTAACCGAAGAGTCCCGGTTTGGATCCCTCTCTTTGTTGTTTGTGTCGTCTCATTTATTAACACCGTATAGAACACTAGCGCATCCATCTGTACAGCGAACGCCAGGGTCGTCTAAAGGATGCAATGGTGTCAACCCGCAAGGTGCAGTGGCTCAATGTCGACTCTAGCACCACGCAACGTCGAGACACGCGCGCACGACGCGAGCGGTTGCACGCGCAATCGGAGCTGCCAGATGGCATACATCGATCGCACGTTGAACGCGATGACGCCGCGTCGCGTGACATGAACACAATCAATGGACTAAGATTAATTCGCGGAGATAATCTCATGTTTACATACTGAGTGTAAGTGAAGTAATGAATTTTGTTTTTATAGACGTCATACCTAGTTGTTATTATTACACGAAGCAGTTTCAATATGTAGCGACTCTATTCTACACTACTAGCAAAATTGCTACTGATAATAATGATTTTTTGGAATCCATAATCTATAAATTAAGAATCCAAATTTACAAAGACCTTATTTCCTGTATCCTCTAGTCAATAAAAAATATTTTAAAGTTTGTAAATCATTATAACTTCTAAATGAAAATGCACCTGTCAACTGGCCTCCTGTCATCAATCACTATAGGAGTTTAAAAAAATCCTTAT
>DWPT01005800.1:0-11927 GCA_018251895.1 Agathymus mariae mariae
AAAAGATAATAATACCAATAATAATATTAACGACTTAATAATAATATTGATAATATAATCTTTACGCAAAGCCCTGTTGAAGACAAGATAAAATTGTCATTCAATGTTACAAAATTAAATGTATGAAATTATTTTATATTAGACTAGCGTTACGTAACAACTTCGGTCGGGTTAAAAAAAATTTTTTTTCTACACGTATGTGTACTTAATGTATAGCCTATTTCCATTCGGAATACTATGGTTAAATCCTATGTATACCTTTCAAATAGTAAAAAAAAATATATAGGTGCCGTTATTCCGCAGATTAATTTCTGCATATACACAGACTTACAAACTTCGTAGTCCCTTTTTATTATATTAGTATAGATAAAGATTAGAGGAAACAACTAATTGGCATTCACTGCAAGTCCATATTATGTTTTTATACTGCTGTAATTTATGCATGTAAGTATTGATAAACTACAGAAAGAGAGCGGAACATCAGTCTTCGAATCGGGCGCCCAAGTTGGAATATTGAACAGATTTTTTTTAATTCATGTCTTAATTAGAACTTAAATAACAATGTCTAATTAATAAAAGTTTATGTCGTATTAGTGACGAGAAAAACCGGTGAAAACTGATGCAGAGCCGAAATGCTGTCCAATTATTGAATGGCACTATCGAAATACGGGTTCGAACTTTTCAAACTCTGATAGCAATTATTAAATATTCAGTGTTTAAAAATAAATGCATTACAATGAAAAATTAGAAGTTGCGTATTAGTCTATTAGTCTGACACGAATGATTTTTCTTTATGACAAAAATTGAGGATTTCATTTTTTTTTTTCAATAAAAAAAAATACACGTCACTCATAGTTTAATCGAAACCTTATATTCAAATCCTAAATGCTCAAGTTTTGCTGAAATTGAATACATTTATGGTACGCAATCCCACGCTGCTCTGATTGCGAATATGCGAATGGTGTTTATTTTTTAGATACAAATTATATTATCAAGTAAAATTTACACAATTCCTCCGAGAGTTCCATTTCCTTAAGTATCGGTGTAGTGACAACGGATTAATATCAAAAAGACTTATTTAAGAAATCAGCCTTTAATAAAAAGATGAATACATTGAGACATTCAATCGAAAGTCGCATTACCGTCTTTATTAATATCAGAGAACGCCGACAAACCTATAAACACTGGCTCATTTATAGTTAACTATTGAGAAAGTAAACAAATTGTGACCCTTGGCGATCAAAAGCTATTTAATTTCAATATGAAAGCCGGCCAAGTAAGAAACGGACTCTCGGGCCTAGATTACCGTAATGCTGCATCCAGTAATACTTTACACTGTATGGAATTCAAATATTTTTCTGAATATATTCTTGCACACTACAGTTTATGGTATGGTTCCTTATTTTAATCTTAATTTAGCACTCAGAAATTTTAAGGATGACCGCGAAGTGGGGATGTTTTTATTTCAGTTTATTTTGAAAAAATATAATAATTTTGTCTACACTAATATTATGAAGAGTCAGTTTAAAATTTTGTGACTCTATATGTAAAGTATGCGAAGGGTAATTTTCGAAGCCACCTGTTCGAAAGTCTTTTACCATCTGAAAGGTGCACATTTCCGTACAGTACTTAAACGTTTTATAATAACAAGAATTTAGTATGGATTATATCTACGTAGTGTTTACTAACATATGTAGATAAATGTTCAACTCAATGGATGTACGAATCTTTAGAAGCGCTTATATTCGATATACGTTTGTTTCTTATTTTTACTGATATCCTTTGCGTCACCAAACTTGAATTAAATTTCAACTCTTTCCGTTCAGTCGACTTAGAGTAAACAATATTACCATCGACAGACCAACAAATAGACAGAAGTAAGGGATCACTCTAATAGCAACTCTTATAGGATCTATTTTTTAAGTGACTGTACGGATCCCTAGAAACATGTAATCGAGACTGCAGATGTTCCATCTAATTAATGAAATATAAAAGCATCACGCTGCCAGACCCTCCTCAAACGCACCGCTTAATAGCTTCATTACTAAAGCGACATGTCAAACAACGACATAAATATAAAAAACACGAAATTATTATATACAATACCGAACGGAATTTTGTCTGCGGACTCGTAAAGAAAATATATTGACAGATTTAGCCCAATACGATTGAGTTACTTCGCCTTCGTTAGGATCGTAAGGTTCGATGAGGTGATTATTTATTTGTATTATTATAAATAGTACGCAGGTACTAATAGTAAAACATAAACATCTTCTTACACGAACAATAAAATACTCGTGATTAGTGGTAAACGTTCCGATGACAGTGCTGTCAAAAGGCGGCCTTATTGCTGTAACGACAAGGTCGCCTTTTGTGCATGTACACAATTGCATAAATATGTTGAATTTTAGCGAACAAGAAACATTATTTATTTGGTTTACTAATCAAAGTGCCTTAAAATTAGCTAACAATTAGATGTTGACTTCAAATTCACCCAGTATCGTGTCAGTGAAGTATATTATGACATATACTCACAAAATCCGCTGTGATTGGTTCACAGATTCATATATTGGAGCCGTGACGTCTTACGGGTCCCGTACCGGTCTGGGTAGACGACAGTAAGACGCTTAGGTTGAAGACAAGGCATGTAATGTATTTAATTACAGATTGTTGTATTAATGTTTAAGTGACAAAAGTATTAAGAGTTCTGATTGTCATGTAACATGTTGAAACATTTGACTGTTTTAGTCTAATCATTTTGGAAGCTACTTTGATATAATTAGTGTTAGGGCTTTTTATAATAGACAAGTTCTCTCAACACCAAACTGTAAAAAAACACTTCTACAGTAAATTAATTTTAAGGTTTTTACTTTACGCGTATTTTTAATACTGTGAATATATCATTCAATTATAAACGATACAGATACGTTAAATTTGACATCAAATGATCTACGGACCCTCGCAGATGTAAATAATTGTATATTCCTTATGAAACGCGACTAAAAGTAATTATTTAAACATTTATCAAACGAGCGCTGTATCATCTGATTTTAATTGGTCACATTAAAACCAATAACTGACAACATGGACGATTATTTAGGTCAGAGTTTTTTAAATTCATTACATGCAGATCTGGGATTTAAAACACGTATGTGTTCTCGGAAATTTATAACTCAATAGCTATAGGATTTGGATTATACGCTCGCGTAGAATTAACCCTGTCACGAAAAAAGGATTTAATTTAAACCAAATAAGTACTAAATATTCTGTGTCAGTATAAAAATTGGAATTATATCATATTTTTATTAACAAAAAATCGGAGGAAGCACTCCTTACTCTTGTTTTATTTTTCAAATGATGGATAGAACGTTATTATATATATAATTTATATATACACCATTCGATTAGTAGAAAATTGCAGAGAAGTAATGAACAAAATTATAGAGGGGTACATAAGTGGCAGAGACAGGGAAGAATAGATGTTTAGACAAAAATGTTTGCGAATGATCTGATGTGGATTTCGAATTTGCATCTGACATACTGAATCTAGGAGATTAAGTACTGTCAACGCTCAAGTTCCACCTGCATCGGATATTGCTTGCAGACGAACAATCGAATTTCGAAATTGGAAAACTCGAAAGTCGAATCGAATTATGCGACATATAAATTTATGTTCTCGGGTCTTGGCCGTTATGAATGTTTAATTTGTGTATTCCCATGCCATCCACAACACAGGGAATATTAGTGCGGAGGTGTGAATGTATTCATTCACAGGTACTCTTGGGATAATGGCGAACAAGATTAAAGTGAACTTATGTTAAATATTCAATGACAATACGAAAGGCAAAGGTATGAAGATTAACTAGTTTTAATAAAATAATCTCCCCTGTTGCCTTGAAAGCTTTCGAAAGGGTTTGGCACGCTGACCTGTTAAGCAAACTTCCAGTGAATGGTATTTTTTCTGGCCTTATCGTTTGGATAAAGAATTTTCTGAGCGAACGGTTACTCCGAGTTGTTGTCGATGGTCGTTCGTTACAATTGATGGCTACCAACGCTGGAATTCCTCAGGGGTCCGTTCTGTCCGCTACACTATTCTTGCTGTACATCAATGATCTACTCAAACCCGGTATTCATGGGCTTGCAGATGACAGCACAGTAGTGGAGAGATTACTTACGATGTGAAGACTTCAAGAGGCGAGTGAATAGGCTTTTATAAGTTAGGGTGTATTACATCTCAGATTTCATTACCAATTATCATCGGGTGGGATTGTTGTCAAACATTAATTATTTATGTGAAAATATAAAAAGAACATATATTTATGATTTCAACTTTATAAATATTTATAATATATAGTTATTACGTAACAGTTCGATGTTTCCATGGTGGATGGTGATGGAAAGTGGTTATGAGACTTAGATAACCACTAATGCCATAGCTACTGTGTTTAGGTTTATTTGTTTTGTCTCATTTAATATTTTTGTTAGCTTATGACACCAAATTTAATAATAAATCGTTAAGAAACATAGTTACTTTACAAAAAAATACTTGTATTGGCTTTTATACTCATAATAAAACAGTAACAAAATAGAATCTGTACATCATTATTATTTAGGAAATTTTAATCTAGGTTCACATTGAGTTTTTTTTGGAATAATCGTTTGTCTCTCTGTCTGTTTATAAACAATTAACTTTAAAATCACTGAACAGATTGTTAAACTTAAACCGTTGATTTTTGAATAAGCTTTTTTAAATCAGTTAAATCTTACCGAATAAATAACGACACAATGATCATTACAAAAAATAAATAGGAGAATAAATTCTAAAATTGGATGAATAATAAGAAGATGGCGATTGCATTCAACAAGACACATCTAAACTTCGTATGATAATAACCTAAGAGTCTTGACTTGGTTATAGTGCACTAGGGCTGAAAAGGGTGCGTTAAGCATTCGATTTCGGTCGCTATCGTTGGATATATTTCTCAACTTCCAGCTATTTGAAATGCGTAAGCCTCCGATATGGCTTAAAGATTGCAATATATCGATAACGAAAAAATACACTTGCTTATTTCTTTGCTAGAAAGCGAAATTTTTGTCACTAGCGCTCACCCATTCTTGATCACGGCTGCTGTGTTTACCTCATCGATTGCTTACTGGATTTATGAGTTATACACGAAGCTTGTCTTTGAAGTCATAAAGCATTTTTGTAAGGCTTAAACGTTTTAATCTTATACTACGGGAGTTAATTAGATGTACACCACATATGGATGTCTCACTTAAAGCTTTAAACGACGTGGGCGTTGCCCGCAGTATGCTAAAACGTGTAATTACCGCCAATCCGCGATAGTTTATATGCTTCATTACTGACTTCCGAACCTAATAGCTTAGTTGTTTACCATAGATTTTGGTTTAAATTAGATATTTCCCAATTTTGAAATTTATTAATTATAAATTTAAGTCCTCAATTTTAGAAAAGAAGCTGTTTTATTCAATAAAATAACTTTACCATTGTATTATTCTGAGTAACCAGAATAATCAAGTTTATGAAAAATATATATGAAATTATTTTTTTCATTACGATGACTTTTGCATAAAGTGAACCTGTTTCCGGTAGCGTTCTCCAAAATGATATTGGAATAAATAGGAATTTTAGATTAAAATATTGTTATTGTAAACACAAGCACATAAATAACCTGGTTGACGATTTTTTCAAGTCAGGTAAGCGTGTATGTCGAAAAAACATATCTTACACCTGTTCTTCTTACCAGACTAATTTTGTTAAAACCGATTCAAGTGTAGTAATATTTCAAATAGGCGACCTTAGCTGTATTAGAAAACTTTAATTAAAACTTGTAAGATGTACTGACAATGTTTTATTGTGTTAAGTTGATAAAAATGTAAGTCTTCTGTCTTTAAATCTATAATATGTATGTATATCCCCAAATTTGAAAAACCATGGCTTACCCATGTCTGTGGTCACTTTAGGAAAGTGGGTGACCGAAACAAAGGATCTATTGTCCGCTTGGCACATTGTTTTGCTAGTCATTTTGATAATATTGCTTGGCTTCTTACACAATACCAACTAATGTATTAGATATAAGCTCGGATACTCGTAATAATAAACAACGTGAAATAACATGAATAATGTCACTATAATATCCATTTTCAACGTACTCCCAAATAATTGCCTATAAAATTATCTATTATATTGTTTATTATATAAGTATAACACATATATTTTTATATATGACATATTACTTTTGGTGTTTTTCTGAAGGGTACACTGATATTATAATAGTCAACGAGCTTATTAACTTCAGGAAGTTCCAACTTCCATTGTAAAAGCTGTCTGTACCTCTTACCAAATACCCATAGTAACTTTTGTCGGTGTTATGGTAGTATATTTATTCCAAATAGAAACTTTAAATTATTCAAAAGATGAAAATCAGACAACATTTCTAATTACTGTTGTGTCGTCTATATTCATAACTAATGACCCACTCCGGCTTCGTACGGGTACGATGTAAGTACTAATGAAATGTCACTGTGAACGATTAACGTGTACGGCATTGGCATCGCAAGTACTGATCGACATCTAAAATATTATTGCTTATTATATGCTGTAAAGAGAAAATTTTATCTACATTAAATTCCTAATTTAATTAAATAAAGATTAATGTAATTCTGGTCAAAATAACTTTGAAAGTACAACTCAATATACACCCAAAAATATATATATCATTCACATTAATTTTTTTTTTATATTTGATAAATCGGAGACCGTAGATCTTAGACGGCAATGCATCTTGAATATTTTGGTAACGCAGAATTGGACGTAGTTAACTAAATATGGCCCGTTTGTTTTATAAAAAAACATGTTTACAATGCCTACCCCATCAGTGTCATAGCACCTTCTGATAACTTGTGCAAATCCAGATGAGAACCAAGAAGTACGTCGTGATTGCATCATAGCCAATAACAACATCATAATAAGCGTTGAATGTTCCCCACCAAAAAACGTGAGCACGCACTTGACAAGGCAAAACAAGACAAGCCATGCTAGCGCATTATTACGGTAACAGACGTCGGCTACCCTCAAAGTATTTCTATTGTGCAGTGATCTGATTAATATGCTATCTAAGAACTATCAAGTACTGAAAAAGCAGTTATCCATTTATCTTGTTTATCTAATGGTAGAGGTTAGTAAATAAGTATATTTCAAATTCAATATTTAAAAATGCTAGGATTATGGTTGAAAAACTTTCTTATATGATAGTCTTGCTAACATTCCTAGGTAAATATTGTGGCATATTATGTGTAATATCTTAAATGTACAGCAGATACTCCTTTACTTCACTTGGGAATTCTGCTTCTCTGAAGTTAACATAAATGTATATGGCACCGCTGATTGTGTATCAGTGTTGTGGACGTTAAGGAGAATAGTTGTCAAATAAATTGTGAACTTTACAGTTGTGAACATAATGTGAAGTGAGTTGGAGTGGCTTGTTTGGCTAATTAAAGATTGCAAGCCGCTCGGGTGCGTATATAAATACAAGTTTGTTTGCACTCGACGGAAACTGGTTTTCTAAATATGTCAATTTCCTTTGCATTGGTGCGTTGTACAGCGCGTAAACAGGATAAAAACGACACAAAAACATCTAGTTTCTTGCCCCGTTTTGTTATCTTATGTACGTGTTTCATAAGCTGCGTTTCGAGTTCAAGTTCGAGGGAACAACTATACTATTGTATGTTACCTATTACGTACAACAACAATTAATACACCGACAGTTATTCGTTACATTTTTTTTTCAAGTCATTACCATATATATGTGTGTGTGTGCTGTTAATTAAATGTTTATTGTATTACTAGAATAAATTTGCATTAATTTCATAATAATAATTTTACAAAGTTTTGATCATATTAAATATGTCTCAATATGACTGAATTAATTTAAAGCAAGTTTAATTGGAAATCGTTAGCGGCAGTTATATCTAATTAAATCGCAGATTTCAAAATTGTATAATAATTATATTATATAATTATAATAAGACCGGAATGTACATTCCTTAGTCCATATTAGTCCTATTGACAATTTTTACTACTATGCTTAAATGTGTTAAACACACATAAAACACTGTAAATACCATTCTAGTTTTGTTTAATCGAATTACCATTAGTTTTGGTTTGTTTCGAATTTTGTGTGCGTATTTAGTATAATAATGTTATTGTTTTTTTTTTTTTTGTTATTGGGGATGTATATAGCTACACAGTGTAAGAATTTAGCCGGGGACCATCCTCTCCCGCCCAACAACGCAGGGGGTGGCTGAAAACAGCACCGCACAGAATTATATGTTAGCTCAAACTAAGCTCCATTTCCTATTGCCCATTTAGTGTTTTATTTGTTTATATTTTTTAGTGTCTGTGACAATTTTTTTTTATGTTCTTCATATCTTGTAGACGGAGTAAAGGCTGAGGGAACAGCTCCCCACATTTGTGCTCTCGGTCAGAGTGGCGTAGGTCTATGCTTGGTGGATAACAGAGAAACCTTCATTACACACATCCGTCATTTACATTTATCATTTTTATTGTTGCCATCTGCTAATAATTTCTCACGTACATCATAATTGGAATAAAATGCACTTAGGTATTAACTCCGCCTTTATGATAGCCTAGTTTAAGTTAATACAATAAAGTGTTAATAAATAAATAAATAATAAAATGTCACGAAATATAATTTAGCAACCAAATAAACTATGACTTTTGTGAAGCCTTTGAACAGTCGAAAGCTAACAATGCATATTCATAAAAAAACAATTTAATTTATTCTTAAGTTTTTGCAACCAAGAATATTACCGTTATCGCCAAACGAATTTTATTCTCTTCATAAATCAAGTTAGGTTTTATTAACCTTTTTCCATTTTATTACGTTTTATGTTTCATTCGTCTGTTGATTTATAGAGTACGAATATTTATTCATTAAATAAATCCATGACGTGTCGTGAGGCACAGAGTTGGTTGGAAGTTACTTTGTTGTCATAATAAATAAGTACTAACAGCCAGCTAGCTCTTCGATCCGGGAAAAATTGTACTTAAGTTTACTAACTTGCTATGAATGAGTCCGCAATTGTACTTAAGTTTACTAACTTGCTAAGAATGAATCCGCGTTGCTATGAATGAGGATAAGCTTGTCACCCACAATCACACTTATTCAAAATCAACAGCTCTTTCACATAAACTATGTTAAAAACGCATCTTGCCATAATTTTTTTCTTGGATACAAAATTCTCATCATAACAATCAAAAGATATAAATTTAGTGTTTTCACAAATTATCCATTTAGATTTTTTTTGTGCCATATGAGGTAGGTTTATCTTTTAGTAGAAATGCTACTCACGTAGTTTTTTTATTGATTGAAATAGCCGACAAACAAGCAGACAAGCCATCTGACGGTAAGTGGTCATCGTCGCCCTGCGAAGTTGTAATGTTGCAGAAGGAAGCTGCGGAGCGGGAGAGGGAAAGGACAAGTAATCTCCCGATCCGCAGCAGGAGGGTGGGGCGTCGGAGAAGGATTTACCACGTCCTTCTCCAGCCCCCCTAACTGAGGCCAAGGCGGTAGATGCGGGGGCATCCATCGTCCCGTATATAGGCTTCGAGGAGGCACGCGTGGTGGTCCAGTGCCCCCCCCCCCTTTTATAGCAGGTAGGATGGAGAAATTCCAGCCTAACCGCATCACGTAGGGCTTAACGCTGTCGGGGCCGCGGAAGAATGCGAAAGCCCCGTAGCCCCGACATTCAGCGTTGAAAGAAACGCCGTGGAGTTAGGCCAGTAGGAGTCATAACCGTTTGTTGCCCCCGCGTGAGAAGGGTATCCATGAGGGATTACTCACGATGTTTTTCTTGACCAAAGCAAGTGACAATTAACATCGAATATGCGCATTATATATGGTACCTTTAGTTCAGTCTCATAACGGAACTTTTAACAATACAAAATTAACGTTTATCAAAACAAAACGTGAAACTAAATTATTTATGGCCGGGTGGATCAGTGGATAATTCGTCCAGAGTAAGAGAATTTCGTGCTTTAACAATAATTACAAATGATATGTGTAATAACTTCTAAAGTGTCCAGAACGGTTGAGACATAAATGAGGCCTACCTTGCCTCCGATCCTTTAGCTAGGCTCCGTTGTAAGGCCGAGGTTTGAGTCATAGCGTCCACGGTGCCATAAGTTGGTAATAACCTGCCTGCCGAGCGAGGGGTCCCGGCTTCGATTCCCGGCCGGGGCAGACATGTATGTGACAGATAAATGTTTGTTGTCGGGTGTTTGAAATGTTATATTTGTGTATGTCCATGCCACCTGCAACAGGGAAGCCTAGTGCGGGGGTGTGAGTGTGTATACGTTTATTTATTAAACACAAAATTTATATCATATATGTATAAGCTTTAACTCAAAACTCTACCTGCATTTACTTGTATTATACATTTTTAACAGTGTAAACTATCAACTTTTGTGGTAGAACGGTTTATGATATTTAATAACATAACGATTATTCATAAAAAAATATGGGGAATAAACATTCACGAAACGAAAACGCAATAGATACATATTTTCCCAGTTCCTCCCAAAAATAGCATAGAAAGTAAAAACTGGGACATCGTAACGCGTGTGTTCTACATAAAATAATTCGATTCACCTAGCGTATGAACTTTTGTTCATAAATGGGAAAGAATATTTTGAATGTATATTAGTATTGTGAAGAAAGAATACCAATTTTGTAAGCTTGTTTAAGTGCTGAGGATATAATTCTCCGTCTCTAACTGCCTCTAACTGCTATTATTGATAACTGCGGTACGGTCTTTCATAATTTATTTTACTAATAATAAGATTGGTTTACGAGAAAGGATTGGGGTTATGGCATCAAAAAATATAAATAAAAAAATCCTGATAAATAATTGCAACAATTATTTCAGATACGATTCAGATACGACGAATGTGAACGTAAATATTAAATTTCACGGAGCGAAGCGAGGGCACAACACCATTGATCATTGTGTCGCTGATGTCATGACACACACATGACATACCATAAACACCCAAGTAAAGAGATCTGACATCGATCCATCGAAACTGATACTATTGTGTTGACTAAAAATCAAGTAGAAATAAAATTATTGGTAATTATAAGTGAATTATTCTTATACGATACTTCGCTCAAGTTGAACAATTCATTGATAATATATACACATAGTTATTCAACATTTTATGTTTTTCGACTTGATTATCATTAGGTTCCTGATGTTTTATTTAGTCTATCATCTGCGCAATCACGTGCTCTCACTACGTACCAATATTAATTAGGATCGGTCAAACCGTTCTTGAGCTATAACGGGACATGCAGACAGACATAAATTTTCAAAATGGTCAAATTGATGTCAGTGAACTATAAAACGAATATTTATCATGAATGTTGAAAAAACAAATGAAATGCACAGACAGACAGATTACACATTAAAAGTGTTATTTTGACTATCAACGTATTCACTCGTTGCTCTCGGTGCAGATGTCAGGAAGACCTGGTACGTTCATCACTTTACTCCAGCATGATTGGTTAAAAGGTTAGTACCAACCAGAGTCGATGGTTTTCATATTTATTATATTAAATCACAACAACGATAGAAGCAGTGGCCACTTGATACCGGATAGATAACAGGATTTCCGATAAAAACTTAAATCAAGATCAAATAGGCAAACTTCAAAATGATACCGAAACATATCCTAAGATAAATACAATTGTTTAGAAAGTATTTAAGTTAGTTAATACGTATTGCGTCGGGTCTGGGCAATCTGGTCGGGCATCCGCTGGATTCAGAGGGCTCAGGACCGGTCAGAGTGGCGCAAGTTAGGGGAGGCCTATG
The DNA here is from genome assembly GCA_018251895.1 of Agathymus mariae mariae. NCBI lineage: Eukaryota > Metazoa > Arthropoda > Insecta > Lepidoptera > Hesperiidae > Agathymus > Agathymus mariae. The sequence goes on from DWPT01005800.1 coordinate 11,917, forward strand.
TCCAGCAGTGG
>DWPT01005801.1:0-11927 GCA_018251895.1 Agathymus mariae mariae
GACCAAAAATATTTATCTTCTTAGTTCACCAAGTTAAATTCACTAAAAAAAATTAAGATACACATTACATTAATTATATTATGCAATCCATTTAATAAGTTTTCTATGATGAAAAATATTAGTTTCGAAGCGGTCGTGGGCCCGAGAGGCGATAAATTAATTTAATTGAAAGTTGTGAAATTTTGACGCATATCAGTGCTGGTTAAGTGTGGACGAATATAATTTTTCCTATTTTTGTAAATCGCTTAAACTATTATTTGATATATTTCAAACAGGGTGTCACCGTGAAGTGAACAAAACACAGATGTTGACGAAACATTTTGCACGTAGAGAAATAACATAGATATTAAAGTTATATCTTATTCTCCAAGTGACCAAATCGACGCCATATTGCATGCTCGCTGACAAAATGTACTAAGTCAAAAAACAACAAAAAATAAACATAATTTATACTAATTACGGGTTATTTGATTTTGTTAATTTTATTAGGGAGCATTCGATATTACAAATAAAATTATATAGCTATAACAACAAAATGTTTGACTTATGTAGTATCTGTAGCATTCTCTGTTAAACACTTAAAATATTATATAATTTTTAAGATGGTTATCCGCTGTGTAAATAGGTATATTGGATTGCTAAATATCATGTTGGCTTGTCTGTGATATATGATAGAGAAATGACACAACCGTATTATTTGAAAATCCCTCAGAATAGCTTTGACAATTTATTGTTTCAAATGTAATTTCAATTTATTAGACAGGAGTCCATTTATTTATTATATTCTTATTTCCTATCAGGCTCATTGAGGTAACAACTGTAGTTGGCAATAAAGTAGTTTACCTTGTTTAACTCATTGTTATATATTTCAAAACGTAGTAAGACTATAATTACAGTATGACTTTAACCTTACTATATCACTATAACCTTTTTATTAAAGATTTATAATGATTTCAATCGTAGTTTCAAATATTCGGTTATGTATTTTTTTTCTCCTCTGCATTGTAATTAATTATTGTAAGAAATTATTGTTTTCTACTCAATTTTTTATTAAGAAATTTAAATTATGTAAATTAGATTCCTGCATCGATGAATTAATTATTTATGACGACGGTAAAGTTACAAACGGCATCATTATGTACTGGTAGTAAAACATTCACCTTTACTTTGACAAAATGTATGTTATGAGTAACAATAGATGTTATAATGTATATTTAATTAAGAAATTATATTTTAATGCAGAGAAAAACATAATTCAAATTCCGCGCTCAATTCATGGCACAGATAAAATATATTTAACTTATAATATGATTTTAACCTGTAATCCGTACAGAACAAACAAGGCTATCATGAGATATACATAGCCAGTTAGATCCGAGTTTTTATAATTTCATGAACACGAGGTAAATGGTAACTTTGCCCAAGGTAACATCAGTAAACGATTTACTAAAGAAACATAAGTTGAAGCAAAATGTTCATAAATAAGCAAGATGTTTATAAACATGCATCACATCTAAAATCACAAAGGACCCAGTTAATAATACAGTGACAAGATACAACAACAGTCCTAGTGCAACATGACAAATAAAACAGTTATATTTAGGAATTATTTATATCGTTTTTTTTCGTATAAGTAACATATTTATTAATTAATTTCCCAAAAAGCTGTGACGCACAAATTTTATTTTATAAGATTGATTTTTTCAATTACCTTATATATTTTTAAGATCAAGAATAAATATGTTATCTATGTTAGAGATGTTATGGATATGAAACGGATCCGGATGAGTAATATTTTACCGGATTCGGTTACGGTTACGGATATTAATTTATTTCGAATTATCCGAATGCTTCGGATAATTTCGATTACGGATAAAATACACTTTACGACTTAGAATAAAATATAATGTACGAAATTTTAACTTTTTTTCTAGATTTTGTGTTTTATTATAATCACAGAAAAACGAAATTAAATAGTAAAAATTGTCTAAAATGAGAACGACGCGACTAATGTACCGGCTCGTTCAGCGTAAACCAGTCGTAACGTGGTTTATTTAAACGCTGCCTCAATTCGAAATTATCCGAAACTTATTTATCGAATTCGGTTACAATTTCGGATATATTTTTATTTCTGCTATCCGATAGTTTCGGTTACGGTTACGGAGCTCTATAACATCCCTGATCTACATTGAAGTCAATCCACCATATAGTTAGTCCTACCCTGGGCTATAAACACACAACACGGGTTACCTTTGCCGCGTGTTTCGGCGTTGTAGGTACTGTTCGCCTCTACTGTGGATACTGAACGATAACACAACGATACATTACAAGCTTATTATACTGTACCTACATTATATTAGGAGACGACCTTCACAATAAAATTAAGACTTAAATTATTATTTGGTTTTATTTTGCTACAACCTGTGCCACTAGGCAAAACACCACTGTGCTATGGATATATAAAACTATAAAGCTAGGGGCCTACCCACTAAACCGTTTTGGCCATGCGGCCTCTAACCTGTCATCGGACGCGACCCTCAGGAAAGAGGGGCACTAATACTGTGGATAGGACAGCCTGTTTTATAACGTCCAAAACTACATTCAATTACAAAGATTTTAGAAGAGAGACATTCCACATAGCCGGAAACGTACACTAGAAAGTCAGGCTAATTTTTTAAAGATTCCCACAGATTACATAAAATGTTCAGAATTCTAATCTTTCTACTTCTAGATTATCAAATCATATAGGAAATTAATGATTCGCTTCGATTAAGGAAAATATCCTAAAAAAATCTGCATACCCTACCTTCTATATTTTCGAAGATAAATGAAGCATGATCACGTAATTGTCAGAACACTGAAGATGTTTATAATAAAGCTGTATGCTCACACTACATCATATTAAGGCCCCAACAGTATTGACAAACGATTTGTTTTATGTAATAAACGTTCCCACATTTACATCCGGCACGTACACCCAACACAAACACCCACTCGAGAATAAACACTTATCTGTGACATATTTTCCCCCAACTAGAACTTGAACCCGGGACCTCTCGCTGGACTGATCAAATGGACCACAGATTCGACATTTGTACGATAGTCGCTACAAGGAATTAATATAAAATATACAGTGATCCAGTAAACTGATTGGTAACTCTGTCCGCCGAACGAGGATTCCGGGGTTCGAATCCAGGCCGCGGCAAATATTCATGTGACAGGTAAATGTTTATTCTTCGATTATAGGTGCGTGTTGTACATATTTGTGTACCTACACAGGGAACAAGCGCGGAAGTATATGTGAACTTTTATTTCTACACTCCGAGGGCCAAAAGATTTCATTTACAACCAGACAAGTCGTGGAACACCACACGCGACGGTATTAAAACGGGTTTATCCCGAGAGTATTCGCGTGTACTAGTACTTGTGCATGATGCGGTCATTAAACGCGTAGTATACGGGTAAAAAGCGACGTTTAGTGTTCCAACAGCATTAGTTTCCTTTTCTGTTTTTGATACACTCATACCACAATCTACTGTTATTGTGATTGATGAGAAAGGATTCAAACAATTAAACAACGTACTGATTTATAAAACTTCATTTATCTATACATAAATAAATACAGAAAAACTTATGTATAAAAGTATTCTTCATTGTATATGTAAATATTGGACTATCAAGCAAATAAGTTAATTGCAAGTAAATTACATACAACCCGTAAAACTAAGTAATATTGAGTGACCGAGTATATGATAGAATCACTCTTAACTAACTAATAAGAGATTTATAACTTAAAAAAAATACATGAAAATATAGTTACAACAATAAAAATATTTATAAGAAAAACGAATATTGAAAAAACGAATGTACAACTTTTCTAGATATATGAAGCGTGTATTCGCGCTATCCCTTTCAAACAGAACGCGTAACGTACACGGCGATATGACGTCATGTGATTCAATTCGTCAGGACGTCACTTCTACGTAGTCCACTGACGAATTTAGACCGTTCGGAGCGCGGTAACTTGAATCACTTTTTCTTTTTTTTATTATTACTCATGTTTCAATTAATAGACTGAAATATTTTGAATAACAAAAAGCAATTATTATATACACAGAACGGTTACAAAACAACACTGACCCAGTTCAAAGTGTGTGGATACACAACTACTGGTAAATACCGGTTTCTTTATCTCTCCCTCTATTCTTACTTTAACTCACTTTAGGCGTCTTGCTGACCAGCGGACGAGCCTATAAAGTACCGTTTGGTTGGTCGTCGACCTGTAAACCCATCGTTAAATCTTAACGGTGCCCGAGCGTGATGGTGTCATACCTGGTTAGAAATGTACCACCCTGATATGCTTAATATACGGATTAGCCGGCAACACGTTGTTGATGCTTTGTTATCGGTGACTTGTTAAGCGATTGTTGCTCGTTGGCTTGTTTGTTGTATATGCTCACGTAAAATATATTAGACGGGTAAAAACAATAAATAAGTGGAAGCGTTAAGGGTTCAGTATATATTTCACACGGCATTATTGACGCATACAGAGATCAGTGCCCTATAAACTTCTTCGACAGAGAGCAGTATACCAGTATTTATTTCTTAAAACAATTCCATATGAGAGAACGGCACAGATATACTTGAACCGTTCAAATTTTTACACTCTACTACTTACTACTCCTCGTTAATGTCTCACTGTAGCCCACACGGAGGAAGCCACACATTGCGCCATCTTGTCCTAATTCTGACAGCTCTATTATTCTTACAGATATTCTTTATGAGAGAACGAGAGGAACATACTTCAACTATTCCATGTATAACGCTATTCCTCTGTATGCCAACTACTTGTAAATATACGAGATGAACAGTAGCCTACACGAAGTATGCAGCGAGCTGCGCCATCTTGTCCTTGGGCGGCTTGTTGCGGTGTTTGCTGGATCGGGCCGCCCTACCGCCCCTCGACCTTGCACCCCCGCCCCGAGACGACACCGCACGATGCTTCTCGACCTATTGAAACAATAAGGACATAATTATATTTGAAGGCATATAAACCGTAGACATGTACAGGATACGTTCGCCATAAGATAAGGTATAAGTAAAAGTATGTAACAGACAGCCACACAAACATTTAGCAACCGCTTAGCCCAACGGATAGCTAGAGAATGCATTAGGTATTCAACTCGCGTTTTGTACTTTTTTTTGCGCGAAGATTTTTGAAAACCAATTTAGAGTACGCTTTGAGTATTTATAACACAGTATATTTATAATACAGATGGTGGAAGTTACAAAATATACTACATAATAAAATCATTATCAGACATACAGAAAAACATGGAAATAATTATAATGTATGCAAGTTCACTTTACATGTAAATATTTATCACAGTAATTACTTATTATTGCAATCGTATCACTATTGTATGTACTGATTACAGAGAGATTACTCAGCGCATAAAAATAACTTCAACTTTAACAACTTCTATATAAAACAACTCGAAAGCTTCTCCCCTCGACCTTCACCACTGGCTCCGCGGCCGGAGACCACTCGACCACTCACCAGCGCGCTGAAGCTCGGCTCGCAGTACAGACACGCAGTCATCTCGGTGAGCGCGGCGGGCAGGCGCGTCCGCTCCGCGCGGTACTCGACGGTGACCAGCTGCGCGCCGCACGCTGCGCACGGCTGCTCGCACACCGCGACACGAGTCGCGTCCTCGAATATGTTTATTATCACGTCGCACCTGCGATTGGAGAGCGTTCCAAGTTTGAATTTAATCATTAAATACATCATACTCCATAGTCGTTACAATTAGCTGTTGAGCCGCGGTAGTATTCTTGCGACACATGAATTTTTAAAACTAAAATTGTTCATGAACCCTCCCACCAATCTTCAAGTTCATATCGTTGTACTCGCAAGCTTACTCGATCGTGAAGCTACCAGTGATTTCATAAATGTAAAGTTATTGGATCGGGTGTATGTATTTTATGTAAACAGCCAATCTGATGAGCCAAAAGCCTCTCTGACACTAAGGTTACCAAAATGTTTGTCTACTCATTTTGTATCGTTACATTAGGTACTCATTTCTCTTTGTTAAAAAAGGAAGAAGCCAGCAGCTGTATAACAGTGACTATACACAGTGGGCGGGTCAGTGCCCGGCAACACACGAACCTGTTGCAGGCCAGCTTCCACTTGGGCGCAGAGGGGTCCAGCACGAGCACGCCGTCGCAGTCGCAACAACCGGACACGCCCGTCGAGTTCACTCCGTACGCGCACGTTGGGTGCGTGCACGAGTTGCAGCCGAACCCCTTCTTCATGTCCCTAAACATTAACAGTTTTTTTTCAATTTCAATTTACTCGAGATGCTTTCTTAAAAAAACAAATTCGATTGTTTAAGTAACCATGCAAGAAATAACAAGAAACTTCCAAGGAGAATGTATTTAGTTATACAACCGGGTGCTCATGTTCTCCATGTCCAAGCACAAGTGCTTGATAATCATTAGATATAGGTTTTCACAAACAACATCTATGGTGCCAGTATTGGTTGGATTACCAATTCATAAAATGAATCATATTTATAACATTGATATATTACATATGAATACACAGATCAAGCAATACAGTAACTACATAAGGTAAAATATAAGTCTTGTATAAACAAAAACTTTTTGATTACTTCAGCAAGTCCCAACCATGAACAGTCAGCGATAAGAATCTCCTGTAGTGGAGAAACAATGATATTACTAGTGATAATTCTTAGTATGAGGTATATAAATATGACTTCCAAATGATCACAAAGTTGAAGTGATTTACTAAGTTTCAGTTTTAGGAATTTATTAACTCACCTGAAGGGTGGATGATTGTAGCAATGCGGGCAGAGTGGGAAGCTCTTCCCCTTCGGCCCTGACGACCAGGACAGCAGCTCGAAGTCGTCCAGCGGACACTTGAGCTCGCGGTATATACGCACCGTGCCGTTCTGCGGCAACGAGTACGTGTCGTCGCAGTGCGAGCAATGGAGGCGTGCCGGTTTTGCCTGGAGATGTACAAGAGACAATTCTTGGCCATATTATTCACTGGCTGAACTAACGTATGGGAAATTTGACATTATTACAAAGAAACTACTCTTATATGTCTTACGAAGAAAAAAACAGAGAAAGCAAGAAAGTAATCAAAGATCCAAGTTACAGAATAATATAAGCATAGCATAGCATGCTCGGGCTTACAATTAGAATAATATTATTTGCCTGGCTTGACAAAAGTTTTTCTGTTAAGAAAAACAGCAATTTTACATTTAATTACTATTTCACGTTTAGTTACAGTGAGCTCCCAAATTAATATAAATACATCTCAGAGTCACATTCATTAATATGGCTTTCATTCGTCCTTGACCGCTCTACTACAGCGTCCTCACTAGTTCTTACCCTGTGCCAGACTATACCCTCGCTTGTGTATTTGTGCTAACACCGTTCTTGCGTTTTCCTTTCCACTGTATTTTCCTGTGTTGTAATCTTCCGAAGTGGGTAAATAACGTTTCTACCGTGCTAGCGCAATAAACTGTTTATGTCCAGACTTCCAACTATTTTTGGCCTCCGGTCCTAGCGAGCAGTACACACGGCCTAGCTCGCTCGTGCCAACATATTAACCATACCGAGATAGCCATACCTGTATATACTTCATATAACGCCTGCATTTCCCACAACGCGAAAGCGCCTTCCCGCTGGCCTTCAGCGATGAGAAGCTGACCTCAAAGAGATGGTCCATGGCATCGATCGACCTCACGAAGTACTGGAACTTTCTTCGGAATATCTCGGTGGTATGTGCCAACACGGCGTGATAGTCAGCCTTGCCCACGGCAATAAGATTCAGTTGCTCCTCCACGGCTGAACGCATCGTCGGCAACACTAGCTCCGGGTCGATCTGTGACAAGACAGAATCACAAATAAAAAAAATATGTGTGTTGATATATTTTAGGGTAATATTTAAACCAGAGAGATCAGTTGACTTGGTCTGCGAAGAAAATTCGTGTTATGGTTAAATGTTTTCTTACGACTGCCATAACTACGGAATGAACTGAATTAAGCGAACAATGTGTACTAGTGTTTTTGAGCTTCTGCATATAAACAGCTCTGTCGTATAAGGTCAACGTGTGGGCAAATGTTTGGGGACCTTCTGCATTGTAGATATTATCGTATGGAAGCTCAAATGTTTTGAGGAGTTTTTGCATGTTATTAGCTAGTGCAGCGTGAGCGCTAGGGTCGGTCCAAAGCCACGGTACGGTCCGCGTACCTTCTGGTATCCGTGCACGAGCACCACGCCGAGCCCGGTAGGCACGAGCCGGCGTCCGCTGCCCACCGCCACATAGTTCCGCTGACAAATGTTGTTGATATGCACCGGGATGGACGCGTCTGTACCGATGCCGTGCTTCTCCATTAGGGTTATCACCTGGAGTGATACAATACTTCAGCTGTAATAGAATACTACTTGAGTCGCAATGAAAATCAGCGCCGTATATACTACAATTTTCGCTGAGTCCCATCCCATTACAGTTAATGATAGCGGCAAATTTTAATTATTATTATAAAGATATTTTTCTACATTATTAATTTATTAATCCTTTCTTATTTCGTTTATTTAGTATAGTGCGTAAATGTGAAAAATTAATAAACTGCGATGTATCATGATTAATAACCAATTTTAAAAGTATTTATACAAACTACATTCTACCAATATAACTAGCATCCATCGGTGGATCAGTAATATTCAGATCGGCTCGAAGGACCAAAAACCAAATGCACCACTAAGTAAGCGTCTAATTATACGTAAGGCAAGGGGGGTTACCTCAGATTCAGTAAGGTAATCAGGCGGCGAGGTCTGACACTCAACGAGGCGGTGGTCGTGGGCGCGCAGTACTGTGTCCACACTCAAGGCCGGCACAAACTCGTCTTTACCGAAAGCCTGACAAAAAAATATAATCAGTGTAATTGGCGTTAGGTTCAGTTTAAGTTGAGAAGTTTATTGCAGAGAGTTTGTTGAGTACAATAGTGTGCCACACTCAAAGTTTTATTTGCAACTGATTTTATACTAATCTCTTTACTTTAAAACTTCACACGCATGCATTCTGTTCGCCTTACATTAGTTCGCACTTACACAACTTTTTATGGGAATAGTTCCACAATCACTTACTACCAAACACACTGATATTGTCGCACTCCTCACGATTGGTTAATTAGTGACGCGTGGTTTCTTTTTGTTTATCACGATTGAACAGACTCTTTATACACATTAAGGTAACATCTTATGGAACCTTCGAGGTTGCAACATTCCTCGCAAAGCTTATAGCGTCAATATTTAGGTATATACATATATGAGCGTGATATTTAATTTCTCAAAACTAAATAATTAACAAGCATCATTCTAACTTAGATCAACAAACTCACAGCTGATAAATGCAATGAAATTTATTCTAATTAAAAATATTTATAAAATGCGTTATTAATTACATCATACATACTTATCAGTGACAAGTTTCCCTTAGTGCGAGTTTTCGGATAAAACTCAGCAGGCTGATTTTTATAATTAACTTAATGACATCCCAGTCGACACTACAATTTACTAAATTACAATTGACACAACCGTGTCTACACAGTCATAAGCACCTTGCACAGTAGTTCGTGTGTGCACACACATAGGTATAACGTATTCGTGGACGCACGCGTTCATCCACTCTCGCACGCAAATGCGTACGTACACAATGTACGCACACACGCTGACGTAAGTCACGCAACGCACGCGCACGCACCTGCCAGTGCATGATCTCAGTGTAGCCGGCGTCGACGAGCGTGTTGCCTGTGTAGTAGAACGTCTCCGAGCCGATCTGGAAGGTGAGCGTGGTGCACAGGTAGCGACAGTCGCGCGACAGAGTCGCTATGAAGTGGCGCGTCACGTAATCGTATATACGCCACATGTCGCCTTCCAGCTCTGACTCCGCTGTCGGAGAACGAAGGGTTTGTTTAGCAAAATTAAATGGCATCCCAATTAAACATTAATACGAGGAACTTGATCTATTCATAACCTTTAATTATTATTAGAAGGGGACATTGAAATCAAAAATGGAGATCGAAATATGAGCAATATTTTTGGAAATGTATATGCTATTATTAATTCATAGAACAACATTTTTACAATTCCTATTATTAATTATTGCACTGCATATTCAATGGATAGAAAAGCTAATCTAAAACCATATTACGTCTGTAGTAATTGACAATTTAAATTTCAAATTCAAAATAATGAATGATTTAGGTGTTTCGTAAATACACTTACGTACGTCATTTTTTGCTTCTGCTAACTAACAATGATCGATCAAGGACAAACAGAATTCGAGTGGGATAAAGTGCTGTACAGTTATATAAGATTCTTTCTATAGATGATTGATATTTTATGTGTTTTTTTTTTCAGTACTTAATGTTTGGCAGCGTAAATCATAGTTTAATTGAATTTGAAAGATAAACAAAACATAAACGACATAATAGTCATTCGGCTTAAAATAAATAAAAAACAGAAAACAATGTCCCGGAACAAATACTACGTTTACCAAATTTAATGGTGATCAGTTTAATGTACAAGTTGATATACTACCACCGCCATCTAGTAGCGAATTCCAAAATGGATTATATAAAACCCAAAATAAAATCACATAAGTCAGCACTTATATGCATACTTTTAATGTTGATAAATTAATCTATGTGGAACAAACTCACAAGCAGCCCTCATCGGTGTGATCGGCGGATGGTCGCCGGCGTCGTGACCTTTCTTCGGCTTGTTGATGCCGTGGGAGATGAGCGCTCGGACCTCTGCGCCCCATTTGTTGGAGTTCTGTTGCTGACGTAACGTACTCCTGCACATAAGTTAAACGAGGCTGTCAGCATCATGACGCGTTACTGAAATGATGGTGCGCTCAGATCTCAGACCGTGGGGTATGGCAGCCTTCACAAACCTTGTAGAGCATTACGTACCACTCTTAGGTATCCTCAGGATGGTTTCCTTCATCGAAAGAATTGATATTTGATTTCTAACAGCACATAACTCCCCTGTATCAGCGTTGTCACTACTGATTACTCAAAATTTATAATTCATCACCGCTGTGAAGTAACAAAAAGAGGTTTTCCGGGCCAGAGTCGAGGGTATTTCTACAGGCAATACAAATTTTAAATTAAATACTTACATGAGATCGAAATTCTCTGGGTAGTTAGTCGTCTCCGTCCGAGGGTAGGAAATGTACCCCTGCGTATACAGGCGCTCGGCTATCTGTTGAAAAACAAAATGGTTTACATAATTTTATGTACGTGAAAATTACTGTGATAGTTTTCTTAACAATAGTTATGTTCACGATATTAATACTGGGGATAAGGCTCTTTTATAGGTAGATGTGTAAATATATATAATTAAATTCCGTTACAATTGATAGAAATGCCAAACCTTTAATATATGAATAATACTCTTTAATATATGAATAATACTCTTTAATATATAAATAATACTTGTCATAAAACTCACGTCAAAAGCATTTTTGAGCAAAAAAGTTATTACAAACTAGATGATTACTTTAAGCATAACACTGCTTGGACATGAGTTTAATATATAGCCGTAAGTGCGTTCTTTAACTGAGCAGGAAAATACTCCTCGGGAGTATCTTGCCGCTTCTCCTTCTGTGACCACTAATTCTGTTTTCATCAATTGTTGTCCATTGATAAAATAAATCCATGCCGAGCGATGTTCTCAAGATACTTTTTCATGTTTGAATATTTATTTTGTAGAGAATAATTATTATTTTGTTATCTTGCGTAGATACGTAAAGTGACTAAGAGGCCGTTCGCTGACGAAAGAGCTGAGCACTGACACTACCGCTGCACCAATAGTGAAAGAGCTG
>DWPT01005802.1:0-11927 GCA_018251895.1 Agathymus mariae mariae
TCGCCTTTTACGACATCCCAGGAAGAACGGGAGTGGTGCTATTCTACAAAGTGAATCCGGACACCACACGGACATAGTATAGACTTGATGGTATAAATAAGCTTTATTCTTGTAAATATGCATGCATTCTTGTAAATATTCTTGTAAAAATGCATTAAAACTACAAAGTATATTTTATTTCAGTTGATTACAATGTCAGTTACTTGAACAGCTTTCTTTGGTATATCCGCACAGAATATTAATAATATGACAATTTCAAAGTAGACAAGTAAAGCCCGCAATCTGCTTTCATTCTATTTTGCTGTATAAAAATGTCATATCGTTATGATCTTTCCGCTTACAACACGAAAATGCAGCACAATAATCTTCTCCTAGATACAGCGTCACGCCACGCTTAAAAATATAAAAAGAAGTTTGTACCGAACAAAACGGTACACAATTCCATTTTCTCTTTCACGTCAATGGAGGAACTCTTAGTGAATCTGGCGTCTCTATAGACGCCTTTATAAACGCAATAATGAGGAGAGCTAAGGCGGCATTCACCCGTAGATCTAACGAGGGCCGTCGATGAATCGTCCATGAGGCTAACACAAAACTTGCCACTTTTCTACGGTGCTAAGGCGCGCCACTCCGCATCAATTCGCCAAAGGGCTTTTACTGAGAATCGACTCGTTTGCTTTGACTTACCCGCTTAGATTAGGCTCGTGTCGATTGAACGCGACGCAAATGAATAGTCAACGCCTGAATTCAGGCCATCAAAAACGTCGCAGATTTAAGCTTGCATCGTGCTAACTTAATTTGAAAATGTTTTAAACCTGAAAGCTTTAGTTTTACTACATTATGTGCTCAAAACGGCACGTAATCTCGAGTTTGCTAGAGCCTTCGCCCCGAACAGCCGTGTATAATAAAACTTTGAACCACGAAGTACAAGTAGATATACATTCATATAGGTAGCTGTATAGCTCCAGTCGGTCTCGAGGGCTTTCAGGAATAGAAAGTTAGTTCTCTTTCCGTAAGTACCGACAGTCTATACCACGCGTCTACGGTTTGCGGCAGACGGTTTCGAACTCACGCTGATCTGGAGTAAAAAACAAAAGTTATGAATTGTTTGCGTGTACTTAAAACTTTCTATTCAGGAGTTAAGATGTATGACATAATTGTCGAAATATCCTTTTGGATTTTTAGCTCTCGACAGATGAGAAAGGCGATGTTGTTGAGGTGGCTCGTGGTAACTGCAAATGACGCTCTTACTGCGGTGATATCACTAAGCCCCCGAAATGGTCTCGACCCAAATGAAGACAAGACGCGCTCGTCAAAGGGAACTCGGGAAAATTAGTCAATGCTATCAACGGCGCATCTTTAGTAGAGTCGGTGAAGCTGAATAATGAAATAGCTTGTTGAGGCAGCGACTCGGCGCTATCGTCACTCAGAGGCTATTGGATCACGATCATGCCGACCGAGCCCTAACGAAAATCCGACGGATTCGTGCGAGATATAGAGTTTCTTTCAGAGCTATTAAACGAAGCGGGTTTTAGGGAAATGAGCTGAGAAACGTCTTTTTAGAAAGAATCCGTGTTACCGATAAATAAGTAACTACTCTTTAAAATGAATTGGCCCTATAGTTTGTCTTCGCTGCATCAGCCTTCTGAGCGTCTTTTTAAGATAAAAATCAGTACCTTCGTATGGCGAATTGCAATAAAGGAAAAATGGAAATCGTTGGGTTATCTTTATTTCTGTAAGATTGTATCCCAACCATGTTCATCTAATATTATGTAGATACGAAAAAACAACCTATGCATGTAACACGTGAAATAAAAAATTAGTTAATTAATTAATTTAAAATTCTGATTATTTAACGATTTCGTATAGTAGAAGTTGGGTTTACTTAATATGTGTAGGGGTAAGTATAATTTTTATTTTGATTATAATTAGTATGTCTTTGACAAAAGCGTCCATGAACGTACATACCACCAGGAACTGGAACTCCTAGCATCTCTTGGTATTAGTCCAACAATACATGCTAAACGAGATTAAAGCCATGGACCCACTCGTTGAAAGTTAAATTGGAGTACCTACCGCTGAAGAAACGTTCACTATTTTTATGTAAGTAGGTGGGCATGCTGTAAATATCTAAATGTATCGAGGATCTGTTGGTTAAGCCTAGTTTCATGTTTAAAATGTATATACATTATAAGACATAATAACGCATGCTTATATGATACTTCACGTATCAAAGATCATAGAGCATACATGATCATAATCTGCATAGCTAATCGCAACGCAGTGCAGAGTTGCTTATCTAACATGGTAATAACATTTGCTTTCAGTTCGTGAGCTCGTCATCTGACCTGATAAAACGATCATTAGCAATCTATTCATTATAAGAAATCAGCCACTATGAAATTAGGTCATATAATATACCAGCGCATAAAATTTGCTACTTCGATTTTCGTTTTCCCGTTCCATATCTTTCAGACCTCTCTTTCCGTTATCGATGATTTTCTTTACATAGTTCGACAAAAGTAATACCTTTAATTGACAATATACAAAGATATTTCGCGTTTAAATTCATCGTGACCTCACTCAAAAATATTCTACAATTATTTCTTCAGAAATAGAATAAAAGAATAGAAATAAACCGAACAAACTTTTCAATTATAATAAAACTTAAACGCATACTAGGGACATAATGATAAAACACATTGTTTTAGATATGGAAAACCTATTCGATCTAGGTACAGAACCGACGCGTCTATTTTTCTCCCGGTTTTATTAAAGGCGAATACAAAACGCAGAGGCCTGATACCCGACGGTTGCACAAAGCCCTAGCACACCCATACGAGGATAAGCTGGCTCGCGAGTCCGTAAGCGTAACTTGCAACAAAATCCCACGTTTCAGTTTCCATTCCGTATTGCAACAGACGGCGTATTTCCAGTAACGTATTTTGCGTTTGCAGCCGAGACGATGGGGTTAGTCGCGTAGCAACGGCGGTAATGCGTTTTATGAATGAATGGAAGGATTTCACTTCCGACTAACCATTGGTTTGTGAAAAGCGTAACGTGTAAAGATTTTTATCCCGCGCTGGTTTTATCACGCCACACGTCACGTTCCCTCCAAACGATAAATTTGCCGTATAGTTCGACTGGATTTGATAAACAATACCCGTTCTACTGTAATAAAGATATTGCCTCAATTTCCTACCGCCTGTCGCTCGTGCGCTCCGCGCTGCAGTTTTACGATACATAAAGTTAAAAGCTGAGTGGAATATATTTACTACTCCCGATGCAGATCATAAAAAGGTAATTTACCTAGGGCACTTAGCAAAGAGAAGATATTTATGTAATGCGATTTGGGGTACGAGCTTACAAACAGCTTTCTTGTTAACGTTCGATTTTGTGTTCTTTTTTTAATAGTTATTAAAAAAACTAAGTAAATAAATAAACCCTTACAAATTCACACTAAATAGATCTCTGTAGCTGGTAGCATAGAAGTACTCAAAACTAATATTTTTATTATTACGCCAACAAGCATGTGACCCAGAATTTAACTGTTATATGATTGATGTCTAAAAATAATAATTATAATCGCCGCTTTCAGTTAAAACATTTTAAATTGTATTGAGATATTTCGGCCCATTGAAATAACTGAAAGGCTAGGGAGTCTTTTAGAAGAAAGGTTTACACTGGCTACCTATAGAAATTTTCTTATGCTTTCGTTTGTGATCATCATCATAGGGTATTTATTAATCAATGTGTCTGCAAATGCACGGCGCTCAAAGGCCATATCGGGTCGATTAATTCGATTTTCCCCTGGACGCTGATTGCGATTGCAGTCAGAGTGAAGTTGTTTTCATTCCCATCATTTTACGATTACGTTCCAGACGGATCTAGAAAAGTTCACTGTAAAAGGAATCGGTTAGATACGAAATCGAATGATTAAAGGATATATTTCTTAGCACAGACTTGATTGACTCTATAGGATTTTAAAGCATTTGAAATCCCAGCAAAATGATACATTTCCAGGCGAGGTTTATTTAACTTCATTAGAATTAAAGAACCAACTCCAATGGCCCTTATATGTCGATAAAAGCATTCAGACTCACTTTTTTACACATTATAAGCATTCAGCTCACTTTTTTCATCACCGCATTATTATTGACGAGTAAAAAATGTTTCGAACGTTATAGAAATCGCAGAGAAAGAGGGCAACGTGAGGATTCGGGGCTGGAAATTTGGTTCAAAAGTTTTAAAAGAGCAATTCTAAGAGGCATGTTCTTTTAAACACGTTCTCGAAGCACGAACAACGAATGGCACAAAAAGGAAACTGTATAGCGGAATCGGAGCTGTATCGAGTCTTTGAAATTCATAGCGGGCCTACATCCTGCCTATCGACCGACGCGGCGGCACAAAAACACGAATGTGAGTACCGTAAAGATGAATCTAGTCTCGGAACGTTATGAAGATCCGTTCCATTCGGATATTGTAAATACAACTTTTTTCAATAATAATAAGTCACATTGAAAGACTAGAAAAACTTTGAAATCTCAATATTAAGTGTCCTCAAATTATATTTTTACGATTAATAAAAATTTCAAGGGTTCAAATGTTTAAAATATTAAGTTGCAATATACCTTTTATTATGTAGAAATATACTTAAAAAGGAATTTTAGAAACTGGATTGAGTTTCTAGATACAAATAAATACATTTATTTTTACTACTGCGTAGGTACAGTGTCCCGAAATGAAGAGACAAAGTTTATTTGAAGACTTATAAGGAAAAAATAACAAGTATATATTAACATTAACATTGAAATACTAACAATAAAGGAAATAAAAACAATCGTTAAATATAACCATATTTAAACTAATGACCATTCATGAACTAATAACTAAAACTTAATAAAGTGTGAATATAGATAAGTATGAATCGATAACTACGATATTAATTATTCTAAAAAGTGACTACTCTATATTTCTTGCAAATTAGTTAATCGATTACAAATCGATAACCTCACACTTTTTGTACTTGATTAAAAATAAAGGTAACACAGGATCGAACAGACTACAATAACTACTACTACTCATTTTACTTACAAACGGACGGTTATACAAAAAAAAAACGACAAGTCAATTTTTACATATTAATATTCAGTTCTAGATTAAATTTGGTTTGGAATGTTCTCTGTGGACTAGCGATAGACAAAGATAGCACCTTGTAAGAGTTGAGTTGATAATGTAATTGGTAAATGTAATCTTAATTAAATGCTTCATAGATATATAAATTACAACGAAACGATAATTTTATCTTAATTACATTTCACATACAGCTTGACGTAGAGTTGTTTAGATATAAAAGTTATTTATAGTATCGCTAGACGCTTCGTTTCCCATATCGTATATGAACTCATATATTTGAATTTAATCAACATAATAAATGACAAAATTCAAACACAAAAAACCATACGCTCCGAAAAAAAAACGTTGATTTTAATCTATTTGTTTATATAGATTGCATATACACAATTACTAACATCAGGAGAATGGCCGCATCATTGGAAAGATTGCTTAGCCCATTATTATTAGACTTTTAGCCTATTTACTTAATCATTGTAAGTCAGTTGTGGTAACGATGCCATTCCTTAAGACAGGTTGTACGTTTCACTTACTCTTAGATGGCATCCGTAACCTTCAAATTTAGATATCATGATAGAAATCGTCTGTTCAGTGGCAAACAACAGGTGACACAATGGTGACAACTATTTTCAGCACATGGCGAAACTTTTTTATTCCAAATTGAGGACAATTGCCATACCTAGTTGCAAAATCGCAACTAGTCATTATCACTCGTCAGATGTTTCCGCTCAGAGGTCGCTGGCCGACAAGCAATTATAGCGTTCTCGGAATTAGATCATAGATCTCCGTACTGTTTTGCTCTGTTTCCCGCAAAATAAGAAATATCAGTGCTAAAGCAAGATTTATGCATTTGAGTGAGTGCAGTTATTTCTTGATTGCTTATCGATTGGAACTGACATTACGCGGTACTAAGGTTATCTTTATTGGTTTGGTTTAATGGGCATAAATTTGATTTGCTATTAAGTGAATACTACAGACCATGGATAAAAATCATTAGTTAAAAATCAATCTACCTGATGGAAAGGCGAACACGACCTTTTTACCTATACGTGGGCGCTACTCAAGGATGAATCTCACCGAAACCTTCAGCATCATATTCTATTCTGTTGCGACCGCGCCTGATCCACAACAGAACCATTAGCCTGACAAAAAAGTAATTCATAAATACAGAATTTTTGTTAGTTAATCAAACCCAATGCGCCATAAATAAAATACATTAATGACAAGCAGCCTAACATTTACTTGAATTTCATCAACGATTTACTGTTCTCGGTGTTGGTAAAATGGAAGAGGGCGTAGTTTGTAACCGAAGCGTGGATACATGAACGTCCAGTTAATGTCAAAACGGAAGTCCATAAGCGTTGATAATTTTCGCCCACGGGCTGCCTACCACGGTGGTTACTATCGATAATCTTGTATTACGATATGGTTGAGTTCGGTGCATATCGAATGTCAAAAGTGCATTTCAAGCAAGTTAGTTCACCGCATGAAAAGTTCACGTTTCCTCAAATAGTTCAAATTCAATAGTTGGATCTTATTTAAAGCTCACATTATTATTGATATCCGTAAATTGTTTAATGAACCTGGAAATCAATACCGCGGTGAAAGCTTGTTAGCAATTAAGCGTATGGTTCAGTTTCGACTTGTCTGTTAAGTCAGATGACCTTTAATACATTCAAGTCAATTAGATCTTTATTTTCTTTTCCTTCTCTTTATATAGTAGTTAAAGTATATCCGAAGTTCTTATTCCTATGGGGCGATATGAAAACAAATATCAGAGTATATTTCGCGATGTAGCGAATGTACTGCACGATGGCGTGATTTAAATTCTCGTATGTAATTTTAATAGAAACTTATGGCACGATATTATGCATTTTAAGGAAATGATTCTAACAAATCATTTACTTTACTTATCTGAGGATATTTATAAAGAGACTCTTGATTCACCGAGGACCACAGTAATTAAGTAGAAAAATTGACCTCAGCAAATCATTTAAATTAGTTAGACTCATAAGGAGCAATTATATATCCAAATTACATATAAGAAATCGGGTACATGTCATAAATTAGTCTCAATATGTTGGGAATTAAGGTAAATATTTGGGTGTCTATGCTGTGTGGTGTTGCTCACTCCTAGCGCGTCATTAATTTATTGTGTTCGGAATGTTATACTTCTAGCACGTATATTCTGTCGCAGTTGTAATATATGAGACGAGAGACAACAAGAATATTGACGGATTCTTCATCACGCAACGCGGAGTGTCGCCTCCAAATCGAAACATATTTGTATAGAGGCGCACAAGAATTATGTTAGGTGTTTTGTCTCACCGCGTGCGTTGACTTCCTTTTCACTTCTCGTGGAAACATTTAATTTATATGTCTACTAGTAAACCAACCGCGCTTCGCTTCAGAAATACTACGCCTTATGCTTAGAAATAGTACCTGCATTGTTTTTTTGGTTCTATGAATTACAAAATACAAATTACAATATTAATTTATAACTTTGGACCGACTGCAATGAAACTTTAAATATTAAGTGACGCTTACTGCAATAAATTAGTTAAAACCAGAACGAAATCGGTTAAGCCGTTTCTGAGATAAGTGCGAACAAACGCAGAGACAAACAAAAATTCTAACAACTATTGTTTTGTGTTCTATTGCGTCAATAAAGGTCCTTAATAATATTCTTTCTCATATATCGTTCATGCTATAGAAAGCGTCCAATTATAATTGTGTTATATGTATAAATAGATATAGTTCTTGATCATGCTAAAGGAGAATAACTGAATCTCGTGCGTTGTAAACGATATATAAAACGGGAAATCGGGGAGTCGGGCTGTTGCATCTGATTGCTGGTCCGTGGACTCGTCAATACGGGAATTCATCGTGGGCATTAGAACTTCAGGAAACGTTAAAATAAATGAGCTATAGCGTAAGACTTTTCACTATTTTAATTATACAAACTCTTAAACAATTAGGGATTACAAATAATAATTAAAATTTTAGAGCCAATGGGTTTGCGAATGAAAAGACAGTCTGACATCCCGCCGCCATCACAAACGCAACTCCATTCGGTGTTACCCGCTCTTTAATGAAACTAATTGTTATAAAATATAACTGAATAATACCAACAACTGAAAAATAATAAATTAAATTATAATTTTCAAAAATTAACTGACTTTCATTACTTAATAATGTTACGCGCCGTTATATATATTATTTTAATTCTGTGTAATATTGTATTGTTGGTATCATTATACTACACATTATACCTTTAGGTAATATTAAAGTAAACTAAACTTAAAACATTTTTTTTAATTGAATTGTTCTTTTTAACTCGACGGAGTCACACCAATGTTTACTCTACCAGACAATCATATTTCTTGCTCACAACATGCGTTTATATTTTAATAGCGATTAAACAGGGCCGTCGCTCTAGTTGAACAATTGTCTAACTTAACAGAAATGGCGAAGGTATAATATATCCTAATTTATAAGTAGTATAAGACAAAGCGAATATAATAATGACATTAGTTAATTTACCTGTACCTTTATAGTAGTAAGAAAAATTCAAATAAATTAAGTGTAAGTGAGAACACACAAAATGCGCCCTTTCTTTATAATATCAGTATTGATAATGCGCACTGACACGTATTTTCATTGTACCGCGCTTAGTTCGCCAGCTTGTATTAGTTAATTACAGGCGTCTAATCGAATTTTGCAATATCGTGCGCTGCCGGTCTGTGCTGAATATATGAAATTTGGCAGTTGAAGAATACGGGGAGTGCACATGCCTTAAATTTACAGTTCTTTAGCAATAAAATGAGATATATATTAACGAACTACATATTTGATATCGTACAATGATTTACTCAGTTGAAACGACATCACCAAATAATACCGCGATTGATTTTGTAATAAGCAAAAACTCAGTTGTAATGGATGTATTGTAGTTCCAAAAACCATATCAAATTCAGCTAGTATCAAATGTAGATTAAACCAAACTATTCCCACCGTTTCGCTCCGCCGCTCGTAAATGTTACATTTCAAATTTCCATAATTATTTTTCTTGTGAACCAATACAACGACTATAACATTCGTCACGTTCTTCATTGATTTTGAGTTGTAGTAAAAACTATTGGGAATACCACTTAATTGAGAAGCAATTTGTTAATTCGACATACGCTTTCTTGATACCACTGAGCTCTTGTTAAGGTAACGGAAAGTCACATTTTTATGGCTCCACATGAATAAAGTATAGCCGAAGCCAGCATAGGTTTACAGTACTGTCTCACTCTACAATCGGTCCGTGTGTTATTTTTAAAATTATCTTTTGAACCAAAATAGGTCAGTTAAAATTTTATGTCAACATCCAACATACGTCAGGATGGCGTAAACAAAAACGAAAAATATACAAAACGTAAATATTTTATTGTCGCTCTAATGTTGGGAATGTTAATATAAGTTATAAACTGCAAGACTAGATAGTAGTATGGTGTGGGTATTTGAATGACGGTATTGGTTGTAGGCTAGCACTTGTTTCACGAGAATTAATTGTGTCGTTTTCTAGGGTCCTCAACTCGATTTGCGAGTCGAATTCGAAATTTGCCGCTTTTTCTATTTACAGACAAAATGGTTATTTATTAATCAAATTCCTATAAGTAGAGTTTTCCAATTTCATCCCTATGAATATTTTATGACTGTCCGGGCATCTGTTGAACCTCGAGTTGGATGAATTTTTATACGTTCGTATACAATCGGCTTCACTTCACTTAATATTAATACTTTCATGTGAAATATTTTCGTTTACAGCCGAATGTGGACGTCGGCGAAAAGCGAAATAAAATATACTACACCTTTATTTTATTTATATTTATATTATATTTACCCGGCTTCATTTCAGTTTGGCAACGTATCAGTGATACCTTTGGTGTTACTAACGATGGTGACTACTCACCATCAGGCGGTTCGTGAGCTCGTTTTGCAAGTTACCTTTTAAAAACGTACTGCTGTAGTGAACGGGTAGTCAATCTGGTGTAGTGGCCAGTGCAGCAAGTGTAAGTTGCTTATTGCCGAAGGCAAATAACAAAGCAACATGATTCACAGTAGAATTAGCAAGTGTGATAAAAAAAAATCACTGTCTATCCACACAACCGACCTCCAAATTCAGCCAAGATTATCCTATCATTATGAATTATGAAACATCTTTGTAATTTTAATGAGTCAGCTGGTGGCCAACTCTTCAGACCGAAACGAAAGAGCTGTTTGAAATCGAAAAGAGTGAGTATTCTTCAACAAACCAAAAAATAAACAAACCAAAATATAAGTACTACTCGAAGTTAGCTTTAAATTATTAAAATAGAAGTTTCAACAATGTTCAGCACACGTTCCGCTATGCTCTAAAACAGTTCAGCGGCTCAAAACGTTTCTCGCAAGTTGTCGTACCGTATTGAGCCGTAACAATATAGGAAAGAAACTATAGCCCGTGCGAGACCGAGGTACAAATACTCGTAGTGGGTACTATTCGAATTCAAGTCAAGTCGCCGTATTTGTAATTCAACACTGGGTCCCCACGCGGCGTACGTATTGTTTTACCCGCAACCGCTAAAGGGGAAACTCTTTGTTCATAAAACATGTACAAGTTTTAATATGTGTATAAGTTAATGAGTCATGTGGCTACCTTCTGAATTGGTTAATTAATGGGCTAATGTTTAACTTTACATATAATATTTGTATATTCTAAATCGTTACTATAAAATCTTTATGTATGTATAACCATAAAATTTATCTGTATATTAGATTACTTGTAACTTATTCTAAACTGTGGATCACCAATATCAGTATGCTATAGTTACATTGTAATAACTGATGTGGCAAGTGTAAATTAAAATTCACTATTGCGCAAGAGCCAAATTGGTTCACACTCAAGTTGAAGGCAAGGCTACTGGGATCCAAAGATGTAGAAATTAATGAATCTTTATAACTCCTAACTAAAAGAAAATTCATAGCTTCCTGACTTTATAAACAATTAAATAAATCTAATGCCTCAAGGGGAAGTACAGTCTATATACATCTTACATAACAGAATATTAATATATAATAGCATTGCTTATTCTTGTTTTGTCGTACAGAATATTTAAAACGAACTATATACTAAATAAGTTTAATGTATTAATAGTTCATGAATAACATTAATTATTACCAAAATATATTTATAGTTTCTATCTAAGAATATTAAAACGAACCATCAACAATAATCAAAAAGACAGATTAACTGAGATCATCTTGTTTTATTTTCATTTCGTTATAGCTCCGATCACCGTTACTCTAGCAAAAATTTCCGTATAAAAACCTACGCGCATTATTTTCTTTGTTACTATTGATGTTCCCCTTAACAAACGCCAGGCGTTAGCAAAAGGACGTCATAAATGCGAAATGTGTATTTATCTCGTATTGGCCTGCGGTTCATTAATCACAACCGACGAAAGAAACTATTATTACCACTCTTTATCATTCTCTGTAATATTTATTTATGGGCGAGTTAATTCAATCCAGAGATTTTTTATTTTTATATATCACAATGGATTATTTTTTTTGAGACCAAATACAAATTGGTAAAAGTTAAAATATGTTGATAATAAATTTTATGTTGATTTTATCTCAATTTTTAGAATCAATCGAGACAGCCAATTCATTGACAGAGCCAAATATTTTATATAACCCTGCCTGCAGAGCGAGGGGTCCCGGGTTCGATTCCCGGCCGGGGCAGACATTTATGTGACAGATAAATGTTT
>DWPT01005803.1:0-11926 GCA_018251895.1 Agathymus mariae mariae
TGAACTGTTTTGTCAACTGTTTATGAAGTGAAGTGAAATGTTAATGCGGTTTCCATTGTTCATTACAACAACAATTGCGGCAAAAAAAGTAATAAAAGTATGCAATTTTTCATCAATGTATTTTTTTAAATTATCGTCCGTAAACAGACTTTACAGACGACCAATTTTGTTTTTTTATGTCTGTCTGTCCACTAGAATGTCTGAAAAAATTTGAACGGTACTTGGCATTTAGTAGCTTATATTTTCGCCCATAATCTAGGACATTTTATCTCGGCAAATGGATCTGTTCCCACGGGTTTAGATATTAAGTTTAATGGATACACTATTAAGAGGGCAGTAGATAAAATTGTGACTGCCCGGGTACAGCTATTATAGTAATACACTAGCAAATGCCGTCGTTCGCTTCGGAAAAAGTACCTTACGCATAAAGATAACATCTGTATTTTTTCTGAGGTTTACTCGTTTTGTGAATTAGAAATACATATATTAATTCATAACTTTTTTATTTATGGACGGATTGCAATAAAATAAACTTTAAGTATTAAGTGACGCTTATTGCGATACATTAATGAAAATCAAAACGAAAACGGTTAAGCCGTTTCTGAGATTAGCGGGAACAAACGCACGGACAAACAGACAAAATTTTTAACAACTATTGTTTTGGGTTCTATTGTGATATAATAATTTATGGACTAAGTTGTTTGACCCTCAATAATACGAACTACCTTCAAAAATAATGGAAAAAAGTAGCATGCTGGCAGCCATTTTGGGGACATTAGGGAAAAGGGACGAGTGTTGAAAGGTTGTGGTTGGTGGTCGATACGTACGGGACCACGAGTTAGCGCCACAGTTATTAAGATAAGTATATAAAGCTATTTTAAATCTGCATTATAAATATACATTAAAAACGTTTAGGAGAATGTGTATTACAATGAATTATAAGATAAAAATTATACAGTTAATAATTCATTTAGTTAATCAGTAGATAAAAGGATTCAATAATTTAGTATTGAAATATTAGAGATATTTATATACAAGTCCAACGTAAAATAATAACTATGATTCTAACTATGTAATAAATAGATTTTGCAGTACAACAATATGTGTCTTATTTTATTCCAAAGCCTAATTGTGATGTTTAACAATTGCCTTAATAACGGCCCGTAATAATGTCTTTTCTCATATATCGCTCTTGTACAGAAAGTGATCAGTTACTATTTTTTTAACCCATATATAAAACAATGCAGGCGTTTTTAAAAGTAAAATGTAGGTTTTCTGAAGCAAAGCGAGTACTTGATACTAGTAAGTAATAATAAAAACTAGTAACTTACAACTAAGTAACAAACAGTAACTATTCTCTCGCATACGAACCATTTATTTGTCGCATTAACATCTTCCCAAGAAGTGTCAAATAAACCAGGGCAATTTGAATAAATATAAAATGTATCCAGTTGTTAATGTTAAATAAGTATATTTCGTACCGCTCTTAATAGTGTAGATCACTCGTATCCTAAACCCTTAGTTTTTGGTGACCGTGATGGCGGTTGATTAATGATGTTTACCAAAGCCATCTGACGAAGCTAATGTATGTACATATTTGTAGCCTTAACAACTGCGGGGTGTGAACGATAAGTCTTATCGAATAATGTATTCAGAAAATTACTTCTATGTAGACAACTCTGTTCGTTGAGCCGTGTTGTGACAAGACTACGTCTAGGTCTGTTTGTTGTATTCAAGGTCACTGGGTATGTCCTGTTTGACGGTGATCATAAAGTTATTTAGTGCGTAGTTTACTATCACCCTTTGTTATCACCTGTTGACTACAGCGAACACAACAAGTGAAATTTTATGGTGATGACTGCAAATTTGCAGAGTCAACATTTTAATGTATTTCAATTGCTAAATAGACGAATTTATTTTCAAAATGGTTCGCAGTTTCATTTATGGTTGTATAACTGATTCTTCGAGCAATATTGTACTTCGGTTTCAATGATATTGAAACCGCAGTTATTCAGAAATTAAAGCTTCTATTTCGTTTTAAGGTTTATTATATAATTATACATCTGTCTATATTGTTGCTAGTTACTATGTACAGATGTTCAATATATACTTAACAACTAGAATTTGCTATTTTCACAGAGATCACTAAACAAAACATTATCGCGATGTAAATATATAAATTGCAGCAAGAAATGAAAATTTGTCAAACGCCTGAAATAAAAGTAACAATTGTTTTTGCTATTGTCATAAAGACATATTATTTTGTTACATTATATACTTTCAAAATACATGTAAGATTTCTCTATTTCTTCGTCCTCCACGTTATGCATCCTTCTGGAATGTTACTAAAAGACAATAACAAACAAACTGTCAAACTTGTTACAACACGGCCCTGTTCAAACTAAAGTGAACAAAGTACAGAGAACTGCATCGCGCCGCACTTTGCAAGTTAATGATAATTTGTAATTCGCTACTTTCCCACATTGTTGAATAAACGAACACTTTTGTCTCTAACATCGAGCAATCGTCACTTTATTATTATTTTTAAGTTATTATAAATTAGTATAAGAGATTTTGAGTTTCTTTGCATCTCCCGACTGCAGACTTCATAATTAACTTACAAATATCCTTATAAAATTTCACTAGTTTGTTTAAAATATAAACTGATCTTCATTGGTATCTAATTATATTTATTTGATTAATACGATTTTAATTTGAATGTGTCTCATGCACAGTCGAGAATCGAACGAAGTCATTAGAACGCTAGTTACAGCTTTCTTAAAACGTTATCGCTTTTAATCATAGATATCTGTATGGGTAAGAAATAAAGAAAAATATTCAAAACTTCAATTCATTGTAATGCGTAATTAACACAAAACTGTCGTAGTAATTATATTGACATCATAGATATACTATGTACTTAAGTTTAGGGTTAAACCCCTCTAAACTGATCGAACTCGCTAAATTCTCAGAGAGTTTATCATCGACTTTAAATCATCTTAAAGATCTATTAGCAAGTTGCGACGTATCAGAGACCACAAATGATGGATGGGTTCTTCAAGTTACACGTCCAAAGATGTAAATATACGGGTATTTATCTTAAGAACCCCTATAGAATACTAATCTTGTTTAATATTGAATTCCATACTTATATCTTATAGCATTTTTAAGTGAAACAAATAAAATATTTTTATTTCTTTAAATGGGGTTAGAGAGTAGGTTAATAATCATAAATCGTACTCACATTTACCACATAAGGGATTAAAAATTGAATGTATTTTATATGTTTATTAAATCAAATATTAAATCTGAGATATTCGGAAAGTCATTCTATCAAAGCAATTTGGATAATACATAGATAATCTTTAAGAAATAGTGATGTCTTTATTTAAGCGCATGCAAGTATTCCAAAGGAGTTGAATGTTTTTTGAACAAATTATTCGAATAAAACCAATAAAGAATAATTGTATTTAGGTTTCCAAATAGTTCAGATTTTTTGCATGAAGACACTGATCTTCTTATAACTGAGTATAGTTACTAGAGCATACTTAACAACGGTACGCTAGTGTGGACTGTAAAACGAATAGCCAATCTAAATGGCTGCTTATATTTTGTCCGAAGACTTCCAGTTTAGATTAGCAAATGCTGTAACTATGACAACCGAAATCTACAGCTAAATGTAACATCCAGTATATCTACATCCATTCAATATCCGACCGCAATCGAAGTTGCTTTACTCCGTTGACCGTTGATTATCGCTACAAACCCTCGAGATATAAACACGTAGGGCTTAACGACGCAACACGTTTTGATTCATACATACGTAAACATTTCCAGTAGGTAATTATGGCCGTAATTGGAGTGTAAGTCACGTAGACGCGAAGAGATTAAAGTGTCAAGAAAATTACCAGCACGCGGTTAGTAATGTTCAATTAATATATTGAATGAAGTACTGATATGGCTGAATGTTTATAGTTCATTAAACATTGATTTTCAACGTAAATATTGAATTTCAATAATTATTATTTTGTTTTGCACCAGGAACTGTGAACATGTATTTTATATACTGTAAAATTTGTTTTCGAATCTCAAATCGATGTTACATACTTGTAAGCCGAAGTAAATTATTAGCACCAGTGTACATATGTGAGCAATTTCACCATTATGCGAGAGGCGATGTCAGATTATGCAAGTCATATATTGTTATAAGTGTGATACGTTGGAAAAATTGTTACTTACACTTATTTATTTATGATATAAATTCACAGCAAAACGAATCTATACTTTGTAATCGTAAAATATTACTAATATAATTTTTGAAGTAAATATTATATATTTATTACACAAAATAAAAATAAAAATATTAAGATTTTATTTATGAAAGAGTATTAATGAATACACATGTGTGCGATGTGTGAATGTGTGTATCCCTGGTGAGAATAATAAAATAATGCAAGTAAATAATTGCGTGTAAATTATGGCATGCAGACATTTACGCAGGTCATAAATCACTTTTTTTAACATTGCATAAATCAATGTGCAAAAAGTCAATGCAATATAATATTCATATTTTCCATTTATTTACAAAAATATGCTTTTTTTACTTACCTATTGATAAATATACGAACAATTGTCTCTGTCCTCAAGCAGGTAAATCTTGACCGTTCCCTACTCCTTTCCAGGATTTTATACCAAATTCTCAAATAGTTTGGACATATTACAAGACGAGCGTACGATAACATGGATCAAGGGCAAGAGACCTCGGGGCCAAAGCCCTTAAACATAACTCAAGTATCCAAACAACTGGAAATATCAATCAGCAAGGCGCTTCACCAAGCCGCTTATCGACTAAAATGGAGACAAATCATTCAGAATTTTAACACTACAATTACGATTTTTAGTAATTAGGCACGACTGATGTCATTTAACACCAGCCCGATTTAATTGACTTTTCTATATATGTCAATAGTCAATGAGAATCAAAGGATCTACACAACATTTGATTAAGATGTGAACGATGAACAAATTTTAACTATTGCAATAGCACACCTAGCCTAGTTTTAAATATTTCTTTATTGTTTTTTGAAGATTGCTACCCAGAAGAATGCAGCAAGCATCTCTTATGATATAGATGATGAGGTACTAAAAAATAGCCCCTTTTTCTTATTTCCGTTTTTAGCTGGAGGTGGAATTCTTGTTTGGTTTATTAGCTCGGTACTCACGTCTAGATTGGCAGATAAAGAATCCTACCAGCCAACCAAACACCCATCACTCAATACACATTTTTTAAATTTGAATAAAAAAGCTCAGACCTATACCTTTTTTGATATGGCCATGCCGGTAGTTGTTGGAATTACACTGAACCGAGCGTGTCTAGAGGCAATTACAGCGGTTCGCGACAATAGTCGACGGCACGTCAGGTTTTGTTTTATGAGACCCAGTTAGGACACAGCTAAGCAGTACTGCAAAAGTTCTGAGCACTTTATTTTAGTAGCGATTTTTTCCGCAGAAAATGTAAAGATGTTTCTTTTGTACATATTATTAATAACTATTTATGTTTATGAATAGTATAAAGACGCTGGTTCTTTTGGTATGTTTCAAAAGTTTACAAAAAATTATCTTTGATTTAGAATTAATCCTTATAAAAATTTTAACACTGTTCTTTTTAATATGTGAAATATATTGTAATAATCGTAGTACTTATTATCAGTCCATAGATTTGGGTGAGTTGTAACCGTAGGCAGTATGTTGTCAGTAGTGGTAGCGATCGTGGCTGGCTCTTCGACACGACACACAACCCAATATGCGCAAAAAATATTTTTACAATTTATTCTGGAAACAAGCCGGTAGTTAGAGAGGCAGGTAAAAAAATATATATACCTCTATACCAGTACTGTCAGGAATAATTCGTGTGCAAAAACACCTCCGACAGAAGTGACCGGACTTTTTTGCCTTATCCATTAATAACCAGGATACAAAATGAGCGCGAGAGGTTGGATTGAATTCTTGGATAAACGTCATCCATACTCCAAAAATGTCACGGTGGTCGATCCTCTACCAATCTATACAAAATTACTCCGAACAGACAATTTACCTCAGAATATATGATGATTGATGATGTGTATCACGAAAAAAATATATACTAAAGAAATTTTTGTTTTACGTTCTAAAATATAACCTTAGCTAAGCTTTGTTAACATCACAGAGTAATAATATTGCTTCTTTTATTACGTGCGTGAGTTAATCTTAACGTTATGTTGAGGTATTTTTTGCGACCTAAGCAATACATTTCAGTACTCGGGTATTAAGAAGGCAATGAACCTCTCAGTGAGTTATTCGCTTTTTATATCCATTCTATTCATTATAACTAAAGTTGTAACAAATTTTGTGTAGGATTTACCCTAGCACGTACCCAAAGGAAACGCATAATTCCAAGTTTGAAGAAATTTTATAACGCATGCGCGAATATCCCTTTGCCAGCTTCCAAACTTCCCTCCGACAGTTGCAAATGCTCCGCGAACAGATCGCCCGCCATTTTGAAACGTGGCTTCGCTTGAGCCGCGAAATTCAAACTTGGAATTTCAAAAACATAATGACAGCTCGCTTTGTAATTTTTTTGTCAGTATAATTTTTTCTCTCGGTGACTTAACATGTAATTTATTGTGCAGTGAATTTTAAAACTCAGTGATAATGTGTTCCTGGTTGCAATTTACTATTGTTCTTGTTGGAGTTTCAGTGTTGTTTCAATGTACGGATTCGGTTGGTAAGTACTTTGATAATCGTTTTTATAATAGTATGTTTTGAGTTTCGTGGGATGGTATATGTTAAATTATATAAAAAGAAATGAGTGCTCAAGATCTATGCAATCACAGGTATCACTTTATGCTAAGTTATGACACAGTGACAATAAAATGTAGATTTGTAAATTCGCAATATCACAGTCATGGAGCGCTTAAATTAATATTATTAGTTTTTTATATTGCTTTCAGAATATATGATAAATATTTATTACAATAATACTTTGCGGATATACTCAGATTATACTACGAGGTAAGATATATTGAATGACAAAAATAAATAACGTAAATAAATCAATTCTGATTTTCCAGTAAAATTTCGAGGATTTTTTTTTAATTTATTATTTATTAATTATGATTATGATGGGTACAAATTAATATTTATACATAGAAGATCTCTAAAAAACCGTCAATTTTCCTTAAATCAGTTCATATGTCGGGTTGAAGGATTCCTGGGAAATAGTTGGAGGGTCGATTTTTTTTATTCCGGTGTGTACTGTACATCCGATCATCTCGGACAAAGAACGGCCTTACTAGTAATTAAAGTAATGGTGATGTATAACATCTCGAATTGTTCTTTATGTCGAGCATTAAGCAGCATGAAATCCAACTGGCTCTACGAGTCTAATGCAACCCATTAGCCACTGTAGGGTAAAATTCTTATCTTATAGTTAAAGTGGCTTAGAAAGTTAATGGCAAAAGCATACGTTGACATGTCATATCTCGCCCGAACTCATTGACGACGACTATTACATATTGATAGCAATCGAGACCTATAGTTTACGTACGTACACTCTGCAACATGGAAGCGCTCAGGAAATTTTGCTATTGGCGAGAAATTTTGCCACTAATGTGAGTTTTTTGTACCAGCGGTGCTTGGCGCTCGAAGTTGCTTATTAATTCCATCAATCATTTATGACAGACAAGCCATCAAGCTTCATCGACATATCGGCCAATAACTTAACTGCAACTGAAACTAGAATTGGCATGTACTTCACAGATGAATATCTGCTTCTGAGAATTGTGAGTATCTACTTCTGAGAACTGTCATTCAACCTCATACTAGTATTACCTTTATGCCAAAATACATGGTCAGATGTTTGAAGCAATTTGGTTCTCGACATAATTAACAGATGAGTTTGTAGTCCAAGGAACATGTAACTGTTCCACTCCTGGCGTCGGGTTCGGAATGAATGCGAAATGTACGAACATAATTCACCACCTCCTAACTAGCAAAATGTTAATTGGTATGGTTGACATACTTCGTCGAATATAGCGGAGAACTTCTGATAATAGAGTTTCCCATTAGATTTTTTGCCATCAAATTAAGTTTAATTAATTCGAATACGCACATAACTTTCAAACCCGCAAAATCCGTTCGTGAGCCAAACTTTCAAATCAATTTAGAACTTGTCTATCAGAGGTTTCGTTAATTCATTGATATATCATCCAAACAACATAGAACTATTGATGACGATACGTAACAAAATAAATTGCTATCTAGCCTTCGCCAGCATGAAGCCTGCAATTACAGGTTTGCGAGCAAATGGCAGTAAGTGCTTTGTCCTCTTAAGGGCTTAAACGAGTGCTTATCTCGGTAATTATGCAGAAAACTGGGACACTACATGGCACCATTTTTCAACTTTGCAAATTTTATTCTATGACGCGTGTTACTTTGAACGTTCGTTTCTCGAAGCGGCAACCTTTTGTTTTGTTTTTCAATAATTATCGTTAAAAGAAATTAAGTAAATTAAACGATGAAGGCGCCGTATGTGATCGTAAGTTATAGCAACACTTAAATCACGGACGGAATGAAGGCTATAAATAATAAACAGTTGGTATTACTGGTTATTCAATACATTTTAACGTATGACGAGTGTTCTTCCTTTTGTAATTTCCCCAAATATTATCTAGCAAACATCGTCACAGGTGTATAAAACATGAGACATAAACCGACTTCAAAATTCATTTAAATAAAATATCAATTTATTTATGGGCTACGAACTGAAAGGTTTAAATCGGTGCCAAGGCAAACACATAGTCGGTAGATACGATAATTACAATCAACAAAATAAAAATAAAATTCTTATTTTGTTGGTATAATATTCTGTTATTAAGATGTCTAAATTGCTAAATATTGTTGTGCCTCGCACTTATAATAACTTATTTTTCAATTAACAGTTACGTTTTAGCACCGTTTTGTAGTTTTTCTTTTAAAAGTCGGTTTTATTTTTATTTTTCCATATGTAGTGTTTATACGTATTAAGCTTGATTAAACTAAAAGTTATCATCTAACGGGAAAGGTATTTTAAACGCTACGTCTACCTCAGACACTGCTACGAGTAAGTAGTTTCTGACGACTGCTATCAGTGTCATCAAGGAGTGCTGCTGCTTTCAACATCAGTTCAGCATTATGGGATAATGACTCCCAGAAGCAAATACTTTAACGATGACTTCACAATGTTAAGCAAAGTCACAGTGTTAATTAATACATTTGATTAACTGTTAAATCTTATTGATTTTTATTAAGTAAAGTTATTAAACACTCTCTTAATACGTTATTGTAATATTAAGTAGCGTAAAATGAAAAACAAAATTATTGTCAAATAAACAAAACTGTTTGCTGAACGTGTGAAAATGTAATACCGTTCATAAATTACGATACGACTATTAACTGCAATATACGTTTCTCATTACATTACACACACAGTTGTGACAGAGCTTTCGCAGATGGAAGTAACAGCTAGTAACGAAGCTTTTAGAGAACCAGTGATCTAGGACTAAACCCTAGGTCTAATGTGTCGTCCTAGAGACGCCAGACTTATTATCGAAATTATTTTGGCTCGGTTGCTCTTTTGCTTCGAAATAAGCCCAGCCCTTTGTAAGTCGGACTGTTATTCACATTTCAAGTTTATTACACAAGCGAATCTTGTCTATGTTTGATGAAATCATGAATAAAAACTTGGCTCTTATTCGTTACGTAGTATATAGATCCAGAATGAGTAATGGCATCACAGCTGACATTTGTCGTACCCCTTTATATAGTTCATTAAGAGGGTTATTCTTATTATAACGACGACTATTCGTAATTATTTGATATAATGTTAAGTCAATATTTTATAAGTAACTCGAAAGATCTATATTGATGTTATAAAAAGGGAGTGCAAATTTTTTGAGCATGTGTACACGCGGAGGATAATTTCTGGAACCATGGCACTTTATTTGAAAAATTCTTTAAACATATGTAAAGTAGGTACATTATACCGGATGATTATAGAATATTATATTATATGATGTATACATATAAATCAGGGTTATTATGATATTTACTTTGCTTTATACTATTCATAAATTAATATTTATTATACCTATGTAATATTAATTCAACATATTAACTAAAAAAATAGTCGACAGATTTTTAACTCATTACTTTTCCTCGTGAATTATTCAATAATAAAATAATCCTACCCACCTCGTCAGGGTCTGTTGTCATGAGGTCTATTAAAAATTTATACGTTAACCATCTGGTCTCTATAGACTCGTCCTATTTTTTCCTCTTTCACCCGTGTTCTATCTCAGCGTTATCCTATTGTGCTTCCCAACATTTATTTCCTAAGCTCTTGCGAGCTCATCCCGGCAGGAACAATCCCTGTTGTTTGACCACTTCGGCTTATTCCAGCTGGAATGGAAAGGAATTATGAAATAAATGAATTAAATTAAATTAATGAAATTAATGGAAATATATTTGTATGGTTTGACACAATCTCTGCTGTTATCTATACAAATGTTTTATCATTAGAGAACAAATTGGTTTGAGAATATTATTTTATAGTGATTTAATACACAACATTGTAATGCAGATTTTGAGTTCTGAGTTTCATAGGAATACGTTGAAAATGTTCTGTTATCAGATACTAAGTAAGAGGATAACATTTTATGCGGAAACCGTCGAAAATGAGCGGACAAGACACATGATAGTGAAAGATTACTAACCATCTACATCCAAGGGTTGACCCGACTATCGAGATATCTAAGAACGTTATTTATTAAAAAGGAAACGATAAATTGTCATGTTTACATTATTGTATAACCAATCATAATTTCGTAACTTATCAATTCTCTTAACTATTAATTATAATGATTTATTATCATATTAAAATAATAGCTAACAATGTTAATTATGTGCGTATAAAACTAACCATATAAGTTTATAGTATTTGCTGTTAAAAAGTCTATTTGTATGATAAAGTACTTAACAAATCATATTTTTCTTTGATTTTAACTTTTCTGGTCATATATGTAGTATTACGTAATTCGAAGGTTGCTTGCGCAATGTGCGGAGTCGATATTGTGTAATAGCTCTCGTACATATTAGTTGAAAGAAATTTATTAAAAAATGCACTTAAAAAATTATCAAATGATAATCACTGCTCTACAAATAAAATAGAGTTCTATTTCATAATGAGTCCCGAAAGACTGCATTTAACCATGCTGGGTAAATAAAATGTACCGAACCGTAACTAATCAGTTTAATATGAGACGTGGATTATTAAATACCGACTTAACAATCTACAACTTTTGGGCTCTAATATTATCTTAGTTTAAAATTTCACTTTGTTATTAACCCAATTGTTCTTATGCGTGTTGTTTATACAATTTAATAGTTATGATAAAGCCTTCTTTCGAGTTTATCTTAAGTAAAAAAAAATTGGATTAATTTAAAAGTTTTTGTCTGTAGTACAAATACAAAATTTTTTTTTTCTTTCCCAAACAAAAGTACATATACATTTTATAGTAATTGGTTTTGAAATAAACTCATTCGATTATATTGTCTAGAATTTTTTTATTTATTTATTTAAACTTTATTGACCACAATAACAACGGAGCTTAATGCTTAAACTTTTTTTAACCAGTTAACCATTAGGCTAAACTAACCAACAACGAATAGCGGCTTAAATAATACAATAAAAATATATACATATGTCTACTTATTAACAGATACATACATACACAAATATATACATACCTACGTAAATTTACACTATATGTTTATATATATTAATAAATACATATATTAATATAATTAATATTCGTTAATACATATATTACTAGGAATAACGTCAGTGATG
>DWPT01005804.1:0-11925 GCA_018251895.1 Agathymus mariae mariae
TGGTTATAAACGTAACATGTAACCATTAACCCTTTTGTTAATTCATGCTAAGGATGATTCAGTATTTTTAACCGACTATAAAAAGAGAGGAGGTTTCCAACTCGTTTGTATTTTCTGATAGGTTTGTTACCTCAGGAATCATTTACTGACCGATTTGGAAAACTTTTTTTTTTTTTGGTAGAGCGTGTATAATTCCTGTTTAGTCCCACTTAAGTTAGAAAGAAAATACCACCCCCGGACGGTTAAAAAAGGAGTTGAAACCTTCTTCTTCGCCTTCTTGAAATTTAAGACGGGTTTTTCTTATTAAAATGTTTCCTTGTTTTATTAAACTTTTTACACACTTCACACTAGAATTTCATGTGATACACAAATTTGACAACACCAACACGCATGACTCGAATCTATTGAGAAATATATATGCAATATGAACGGCTTGTAATTTGGTTGCAAATTACCCAAATGACCCAAATGACTACATCACCTAACGGATTACCAATATATTTCCAATCACTCTGTATAACCTACGTCCAACCGGGATACTGTAATTCAAATGTTAACAGAATTTACACAAACTCACAAATCGCACTCTCTCTTTGAAATATTAGGATTAATATTATTATAGGTATATTTATGTAACAAAATTATTTATCGTCCAACATCCATTTAATAAGCTAGTAAAGAAGTAAAACAACAAATAATTTCAGTGATTTATCTAAAATGAAATCAATATCATTCACTCAATTTGATATGTACAATAATATCAACAGGTTTCGATCTCTTCGTAACTTCAATAGAATCAGTCATATTCGATTCTTTGTCTCTTTCTACGTTTGTTTGTTTAACAAATCTCCTTGGGCTAGTAACTGGTTTCTTCTTTCTTCTACGTTTCTTCTTCTTTTTCTTTTTAAGGCCGTCATGTGACTTTTTTGATTTCTCAGTCCTTTTTGTAAATACATCATTGGTTTCAAGTTTTCTAGGCCTCACATTAGCGTATTCGGCTAACACCTCGTTCTTGGTTACATAAGTAGGTGTTTCTTCAACTTGTCGACTCTGTAAATATTTGCAAACTACTGTTAAATACGACCAGTTAGACTAAGATTCAATAATTGTATCGTTTGTATTATTAGTAGTTATGACTGTTAAACTGATAATATAAAATATTTTTTTACACTTCAAACGAACCATATTTTTTTTTAAAAGTCACTGCGTTTGGATCATTTTGTAATATTTTTTCTACGTACCTACCAACTATCACCCTCCATATAAAAATTAATTATGAAACGTTTCTGGAGTCATTAAATTGCATATATATTACCATAGTCCTGCAAATGTTGTAAAGAATTGTAAAATAATTTTTCAAAAAGATATTTATAACTTCATTAAAATCTGACCTCAGCAACATTACTTAGTTTGTCTAGATGCGTATTGAATGAATAAATTGCTTGATTCAGTGCAGACTGTATAACTGCAAGGTTTGAAAGAGGCCAGTCTACCAACTAACACTTGGCCAGCACATCTATAGCCTCGTATGCCGAGCAGTAACAGATGATGGTAATTCTAATGAAATAACTTACCTTCTCGACACTACCAAACCAACTACTACGATATGGAACCAATTCATGTGCCCCTGCTTCAACCTGAAATGTAATCACGAAACCTTTTTTGAAGCGAACCATCTCAAATTCGTTTCCCATTACATGTGCAAGTTTACTTTAACAGGTGGAATACTGTAACTACACATTTTCCATTTTTCCAATGGACGTACATTTATTACTACTTGCTTCAATGTAAAATCATTATTAAAGCTGCACTCCACTTAGTTCTTCATAACGTACCCAAAAATGGGAGAAGTCTGACAAGCGTGCCGGCGAAATGCACTCATGGCCTTCAAGCCTTTGCGCATGAAATGCGGCATGAACTTAGACAGTTACGAGTTGTGATGACTAAAAATCCTAATCGAATTCAATCAAGTTTTCAAATTATATGCGGATTAAATATTAATCAACACTTGCTTCGAAGGAAATCACCGTGAGGTAGTCTACATATCAGAGAGTTCTCCACAATGTTCTCAAAAACTATGCTAATTATGTCAACTGATTCCGCATATTGCGATAGGAGACCCGGGTTTATCAGTGGTGCAATATGATTTGTAATGTTGATAATGAATTATGATATACATTTTCTCCACTCACTTCATTTCTTACACTCGAATCAAAGCCATTAATAACGAAAAAACCCAACAGGAGCGACAATTTGAAATTCATTTCTGAATAGAAATTCCATTTCCAAATTAATTTTTATGGCTTGTTTACAATTTTGTTTTTCAAACACAACAACGATTTTTAAAACACTATACCCGTTTCATTGTCGTGTTTTAACCCTATAAACTACTTAACAGTGATCGTGCCTGCCGACGGAATGAAATGGGTTCGGTTACAGGCCATTATTTGTTATAACTTCTAAAAAGTTGACAACCCTAAATAGGTTGTTTGGTCGATATTAAAGGAAAAATCTTCCTAAGATAAATTCCCTGAATAACCTAAACTTGCATTTATTTGCGAATACACTGGTGCAAATACCGAATACCCAAATCAGCATTTAGTTGCGAGGGTCCTCATACAAATAAGCGAAATACACCAGACATTATGTACCTACATATTTGTGAATATAACGGTTGTTTTCCTAAATTACCGATTCAAGATAGCCTAGTTTACAACTAAACGCACCGATGCAAATGCTATAGTGCAGTATTTAGTTGTGAAAGATCCAGTGCAAACATCATAAATACCCAACTACAGTAATAAGTTGTGAACGCATTAGTGCAAGTACCCTACACAAAGAGTTGTAGTACATTTTAAACAGTAATACTTTTTATTTATTTTTATAACCTGTAAGAAACAGTGTTTATACGAAATTATTTGGCTGTTTAAACAGATTTCATTGACTAAAGACAATTTAAAAATGAGTGACTGTACTTATTTTCCTCCAACTCAGAGCAAAGGAATTTAATTAAAAAGTTATGCGCCCAGAAATCAAAGTCAAAGACGATATAGAGGCGTACGACGGTTTAACATTTACAACGAAAAACACTGCGTCAGTTAATTTCAAGATATTTAATTACGTAGCATCCATTCCCCACACCAAAGGATTCTGTTCACAGGGAATTTTAGGGAGTTTTATTACACTTTAATATATACCGAAACAAGTCCGGGTCCGGCTCACTTGGGATAGTTCTCAACTGTAAATATATCCAGGATGTTCAATGTTCTTTGAAACATTTAGACTCTAATTTAGTTTTAGTTGGTTACAAAATTTTAACTTTAGTAGTTCGGAAGCTAAGGAGAACTGTTCGATTGTTGGGCATTTTCTTTTACATGTTTTAAAATATTAATTTTGTATTTCAGAGATATATTTAGATACCCCATAACAAACCCTCATACCCTTTAAATTCAGAGAAAATTGTATTTCGTATGAGTCAAATTTTTCGTTAAATACCTATACATAACATTAAACATACATTTGAATAACTCTATAAATTATTGCTTACACCGTAGAAAATTTTATTGCGGGTTTTAAAAAAAGTATGAGGATAAAAACACTTTGATAGTAACACTGTATGTGTTATCCACGAGTATAAATTGAAACATTACATATTTGAACGAACTTACTCGTAAATTCGTACGGTACTTGTAACTGTTGTGTTGTAACTCACAGTACAATATTTGCCGATTTAACAATACACTATAAGAGTTGCTGAGTAGTACATATTTTTTGTAACTTTATAAACATCTTTAAGAAAGTATTACAAATATACAACGCTATTTATACTCTGTTATGAAGACAAATATAATATTCGTGTTTGGAATCATGCAATGGAATTCATGAAGCGCCGAGTCCGATGCTACGTCGTTTTTGAGTGACCGAGTACTTCGTGTGCAGTCGGTGGTGAGATGCGTTAAGCACGTTTAGAATTATTTTGAATTAGTTGAAATCCTATCCAACAATAAGCAGTTAAAAAATAAACTCAAAAATTTGCCTTAAAATAAATTTTGTTTTATTATTTAATTTAAAAAAAAGTTACCATTGGACGAAGAATGTACAATTCCAAAACGTCAAATCAAGGTCAAAGGACCTAGTAAAACCTTCCATGTTTTCTTACTTTTGATCCTTCAAGCCTTCGGTCATTGACAGTCAGCCTTCACACCTAACTGGTAATTATATAGCCCTCCCTGTCTCTCATAACAGTATTCTTCGACTGACTCACGAAGAAACGGGACGGGGAAAGCGTACGGTACTTTCCGTTTCTTGTAGGAGCTGAGAGTTCAGAGTCAAGGACAGACGCACTGATATTTCCATACGTTCAAGAGAGAGAAAGTGGTATACGAAAGACAAAGATAAAAATAGTTGCTTGGTTAAGACGAAGTAAAATCCAAACCCGAGTTGACGTTGCTTATACGCCGCGCGGTATGCGATTATCAAATATTTAAAAATGTTTTCTGCCAATACCAGTGTTACTTTTATATGTTGACATACTTAAAAAATATTTTTTCGCGTGGCAACACGTGGAAGATTACAAAAGGTTTCATTCTGCATTAAGCATCAGTTCAATATTTAGTGGTGCATGAAATAGTGAGTGGTATTGAAATTTACTTGTCTTAATATACGATAAACTCTCACAAAAATAGGTAATAAAGCTAATTAATAAGACACGGACATTGTTTTGTGATAGTAAAATAATTTGTGCTGATTGAACAATCCAGATACATTGATAACACTCGATAAAATTTGAAAGAAGCAGTTTGTGGGTAAGTGATTTTATTAGAATGTAAGATAATTGTTAATGGTTAAGTATTTTATTTTACTTTATAATTATTTTCGTATCATATATATAACTATTTATAGAATATGACAATGTATTCTTTAATATATAAACAAAATAGTACAACAACATAATTTGATACTTGAGTGATTAAACTAAGAAAAACTTGTATTCCAAGAAATACAAAAGATCTAAACCCTATCATTAACGTATTTTCTGATATAAATAAAATCGCTCATTAATTCTCGATTTAAAAATATAGATGAACTCGTACGCAAACTGTAATTAAAAATTTAAACGCTTTAAATCTTTTATACATGATATCATTAATAAAATTAAGTCTCAATCAGAATGCTATCAACTCAATCAGTATTGCATAGATTTTATGCGATTGCACAAAAGTTACAAGTGACTCGCGAGGAAATTTCGAATTTACGGATTAAAAATAAAAAAACTATATAACGCCTTATAAAAACGAATAACAACTAACAATAATAATGGTGTTGTTTTCTACGCATTGACTATTTGTGCAGGCAAGGAACGTTTATCGAGGCGAAACGAGAGTGGGCCACTAGTAAATACAATAAACTAATCATAGGAACAACATACAAGCATACGCATCCTAAACACAGGCGACTTTATCAAGTGGGTGTGGATGGCTATGAGGATTAGAAAAACGTATTCAAAGGAATCACGGGCCCGAATTAGATGAAAACTTAAATTGCATCTTTGAGTTTTTGAAAAATCAATATTCTTACTCAAAAATGGAATCCGAATGATTTTGAAAAGAAAACACAAACACTGTTATACCATTTGATAGTATCACAGATAAGGATTGAATTCTGGGAAGTGGTGACGTACAACTTTAAGGAAAGAGCTAATTTTTACCAAAATCCTTTTTTATTTTTGTTATGTAACCTACCTGTTAAACGTTAACTGATTAATTATTCAAAACTATTGCTGTTGTTTTCAATGTTTTCGACGTCGCAACGATTGTACTTCATCCAACATAACAATATTTTGTTTAGAAATCTTTGGATCAAGTCATCAATTGCAGTATACGTATATTTGTTGATTTAATTTTTAACACACTCGCAGATAAAATATCTAAGAGATATAAAATCCGATGACCTCGCCGGTTACGGCATAGCAACGCGTGATTGCAATAAAATTTTTGCCTTCCTGCTGAATTTGGATCCCTTTTAATTTACGGCTTTTATGAGCTGGGACCCGTTTTTAGATTTTTCTAAAACCCAAAGATCCAGTTTTAGTTTTCATCTAAATCGGGCATTTGACTTATTTGAGTACTTTTCGCTATTCCTTCTAGTTTCAGATTTGGCCATCCACGCCCACTTGAAAAACTCACCTGTATACCTTGGTTTTTCAACCAACAAAAATTAATGAACAAAAAAATATTTTAAATAGCTTCGATAAAGAAAAACACCTCTCGATCAAGGAATAGAATAAAATGTTACTAAATCGAATAATTGTAAATGACACGGTATCGATATCAAATCGGGACCCACCAGTTGGGAAGCGCTATCTTTGTCATACCACCATGGTAATTCTGGAATCTTAAATGTCAGATTGAAAATTTGGTGAGACCTCATTACATATACATCATTTTGACCAACAATAGCATGAGCAGTACTCATCTGTCAGAATTACAATCACAACAGCACTCGGAGCCAGTGGTTCAAACAGGCCTTTTATCCGTAATCAATTACACGGGTCAATTATTGATTGAGAAGACCTGAAGGATACTCCAATACGGTGCTAAAAGCTGATTAGTGGTCGAAAACATAGCCAACGCAAGCGTGGGATTTATCTACCAATGCGTTCTAACGGTCTCCGAAATGGTTACATCATCATGACAAATAAATGTCCTTCCACGTACTGGCCACATCTCACAATAGGGTTAAGATCATAGTCCGCCACGCTGGCCAAATTGGCAGACTTCACAAACCTTTGAGAATATTTTGGAGAACTTTCAGGTGTGCAGATTCCTGGCGCTGCTTGCCTTCACCAAATCTAAAAAACAAAGGCGTGCAGGTTCGGATCTTGAGATGTTAGATGTTAGAACCACTAACTTATTACTGTTTCTAAAATTACTGACTGACTGTTATCTAACGATAACATCGAAAGAACGTGTCTTCCGAAGCGTATTAGCTCTCAAGAAATTTGTATGTATGATTTGTATGCGGAAAGTAATCAATACGGCACGTATTTGAAAAACTCATTCACCATTTGAAAGGTACATTATTCCGGATGGACACAGGCTATTATATCAGCTGTATATGAATTTTAGATGTTGATCCTACACGATATCGGGTGGTGCCGCTAGTATCTTAATGAATCCTTTATAAGAACAAACCATACATATAATAAAATAATACTAAAGATTAATTAAAACAAGTTTTTTGCATCTGCGTCAATATATTTGCGTATTTAAAAAATCTTGCATGTCGAAGTCCATTAATATTAAACATTTAAATAATGAGAGATAATGAAAGAAAATGGAAAAAATATTATGTTAAAATCCATATATATTACAAGGACTATTATTATATTATAATGGCAATATAACACACTTGTGTATACCTGGAATGTATAATTAATGAATATATTAATAAATC
Source organism: Agathymus mariae mariae (assembly GCA_018251895.1). NCBI lineage: Eukaryota > Metazoa > Arthropoda > Insecta > Lepidoptera > Hesperiidae > Agathymus > Agathymus mariae. The sequence continues at coordinate 7,456 of DWPT01005804.1, forward strand.
ACACGGCATGTAAAAGATATTCGTTACAGTAACCCAAGGTTACAATATGGAGAGGACCACGTCATTCATCTTTCCAGCAGCCTTTCAAAATCCAATGGTGTCACACCTTAACCAATCTCGAGCCGTCGTTTAGCAAGGATGAAGGTTGAAAACCGCCAGGTGTTAAAGAGATTTAAACAATTCTTTTCTCAACGGTATACACAAAATGTATACCACGCCATTCTCAATTCTAATCCTTCTAAGTACTGTGAATACCCGACTAGGGCCTGTGTGATTACTCCGACTAACCACCGCATTTCTCCAAGTAAACTGATTCAGAACCGACACCTAATACAATGCATTATTTTTTAACTTATTAGGTACCTACTTTGTTATATGATTTTAAACTAATATCACCGCGGAATTTATGCAGGCGTACGTCTAGACGTAGGGTAGATTAATATACCTACCTAACTACTAGCTTGTCAACGGTTTCTTCTCGCCACCGCAGCTTCGTCGTGACTTGCGATCCTTGCAGCTGGGTTAAAATATTGGCAATAAATAAACGGTATCTTGATTACCCGTTACATAATAAAATGTACCTTGGTATAAGAACTCATCCAAAATTACCCGATATGTAGCTTGAGAGACTAGGCTGTATTATATACATGTAAGCTTAATTGATGTGATAGGTACATTCATTCCCAAATCCAAGTCAACTTCCCAGTTCGTGGTCCATCCAGCTGATGAGGCAATGTTACAAAAAATTATTTCGATTACAATTTTGACTTGGCAACTATCAATTTACCCGATCGAATACAATTAGCACAAATAACATATATAACGAGTAATTCAACAAATACCTACTCGTATTTAAAGCAGACAACATGAAATAAACAAAAAAACCATTACTCTTTATGATAGTGAAAAGGTATTTCACGATAGCTTATCGCAAAATGTTTTCTTTAAAATAACCAATTCCCAAAAACAGCATTATTTACCAGTGAGTCACTGTAGAACCATAGATGTATTTAGAATCAGAATCCACTGACATGGTATTTGTCTGCCTATTTTCTACATACTTATAAAAAAACATTAACAAGGTCGAATGTATAAGTTAAATGTTATTTGAAAATTTTGATTCTTTGTTATAGAGAAGTCCTAATATATATTTTTGAAATTATTGTCTGTCTGTTGTTTGGTACACAATGAACCTCATCCGTTCAAGAGTTTTAAATGATAGTTAGCATATTGTTATTTTTTTTTTTTATGGTAATCCAACAATCGAGCAGACAAGCCATCTGATTTGAAGTGGTACCCGTCACCAATGGACATCAACAAGATTAAAGGTATCACCGATGTGTTGTCAAATGAGAAAAGAAATTACTGGCTCTCAAGCCCCCAGCCGGAACACGACGAGCCGTTTGGTGGCTGACTCAAGCAAGAGGGTGGTAACTACCCAGGCAGGCGTCACGGAAAGATAATAATACTAATGACTTATAATAATCCTGATAATATAAACCTCATGCGAAGCCCTATCACCAAGCAGGCTGGCTTCTGTCGCCTCTTACGACACACTGTTCGCCAACATGGGGTCGGGGCGAATATTCTAGCCTGCCCCAATACGGCCAGTAAATAGTTGTTAAGAGGGTAGTAAAAAAAGTTTTGACAGCATTCCGCGGCTAATGCAATATATATAATAATATCTTTACTCGACTTCAAAAGGGGAAAAGGTTCTCAATTAGTTTGTACTTTTTTATGTTTGTTACCTTAGAACTCCGTTATTTATTAACCGACTTGGAAAATTCCGTTTTTGGTTGAGGGAGTAAGTACACTTTCATTAAAAGTAGAAGAAAAAATACCAACGCTGAAAAACAGGACATCAAACCGAGAAATACGCCTTCTTCAAATTAATTAAAGTCGAGTTTTATGTATACATATTATTTATTATTTGTATGATGATACTGGATGTAATACACGAGTCGTACCTATTATATTTCAAATGGTTCTATATAATGTTTATAGTGACAGTAGTTTCATACATACATATATCATGAGAACTTCCTCTATGTGGCGATCAAAATACTTGAAATGACGTCTTAAGACCTTTCTTCCTATCAGATCTCTTTCTGGACTCGATATATAAATTATACAATGTTTTACATGGAGCTTTCTTTTGCCTTAATCAATAGTGATTGTCGATGCTGCTCGCTCCGCTTCTGGAAACACAATCATTACGTTGGATACGTAACGAATATTCACTTGCTTTCGAGTTAACTACTTAAGAATCGATTTATATATAAGGGCCGTATATGTCAAAAATTTATGAGTGAGATTCTGTCGAGCGTTAACCAAAATGCTGTACGTTTTACTGCGCAACTTTTACGTTAAACACATAAATGTGTTTATTTGTATACAGCCTGTAATAAGGCGGTATAATATGTTTGTGTATGTATATATATGAAATATATTACAGCGTCTACATATGTTATATATGTATTACTCGAAGACATTTGTACTTAAGGAGTAAACTTCATTCGTGCGTCGGAACTGACACAGACCTTCCTTTTTTTATGAGGCAGTTTATAAATTTCCCATGTTTACTATATCCAACAAAGACTTCCTTGTGTGTCTGTATCTGTCGATAAAACCCGCATGTGCGGGTTGTTAGATTTTAGACACCTTCGAGAATACTATCAGAAACTCTCAGGTGTGCAAATTTCAACAGAAATCTATAATAATTATATTTTATATTTGGAGTTGACTCCTTCTATCCTTGAGTTCAAAGGCAAAGTTAACTTAGACAGGAATATTTATATATTAACATATATTTGTCTAAAAGTTTGAAACTCAGATACCACTCATCACATATTTATTTATTTTAAGCGAACTTTTAAGCGACGCATTAAAACACAGTATAGATGAATATATTAATGACAAGGACGCCTGGAAATAATAGTGTCGAAACTTGTTCCTTTTAGGTTTAAACTTTTGTAATTACTGTGTTTAAAAGATGTGCTGAGGAGTTTGTTTGGCCGTTTTAAATAATAATTTTGAATTTGAAAGTTAACGAATGGAATAGACCGGTAAGAGTTTCCTTTGAATTACGGTGATTCAAACAGTTTTAACACTGCCGGTCACTCTTGCTCTTAATAGTGTCTTACAACCGACAACAAGGACAACGAAATAGGTACTTATGATAATAAAAATACTATTAAATCAAGCAATTATACTAACCTGAACAGTTACATCACTTATCTTTTAAGGAAAAAGGTCTGATGATTTGAAATTACCATATTATTGTTTTATTTACACCGTTAAATATATATTTTTTTGATTAACAAAACAAATTAATGTTCCAGTTTCCTTGCACTTCCTCCGAAATAAATATATATGTATACATATACACACAATTATTGCTTTCTGCAGATTATACAGCCGGTTACTTTCGCCCATACACTAAAGTATATTTTTACAAAAAATTGAACCTGTACGTTGAAAACTGTCACACATTATTACAACGAGTAACGAACCTTACAATTATCGGTCCGATGCGTTTCGAACTCTCTTTTCTTACAACTAAACTCAACATCATTTCGAATTTCAATTGTACATTTTTAGAAAACGTTTTTAATGCTTTTTGGTTTCGGCGATATTTAGCAAACAAATAAAAGTCATAAAAAATTTATCAGGACTATTATTAAGATAAGTATATTTATAATAGTCTTGTTAAGAACGTTAATTAAAAAGTACCATGAGGTTTGCCAGCTACGCAACGGACAGCATTCAGCGATAAACGTGGCATTATGTTAAATAGTCTCGGTTTTACATTTCATCATTATCAACACGTTCAATATAAAATTTTAAAAAACATTGTAAGTTATAGAAAATTTTGCGCGATCATTAGTTGCAGGATCGTTTCACCATGCAATGATTGTAGCGTCTTTCGCCAAGATATTTAACTAAACAGTGTTCTATAAAAACTATATGATGATGATGAAACCATAGAACTGATTTGAGACTCGACGGAAAGACAAAGAAGTTCGGACGCTCAAAAAAAACAACAATATTAGTGCAAATATACAACGTAATCAGTATAGATTGTTTGATAGCTAAGAATCGTCGTTTGGTCACAAAAAAAACATTCACAATTTATATCATCTTCCCGTACTAAAAGGGAAAGAATGACGCGTCATCAAAGGCCAAAGAACTCGACGGCTACAATTATTGGCCGTATTGGGGCGGCCTAGAATCCCCAATCCCATCCCATCCCCCCAATCCCATGCTGGCAGAACAGGGTGTCGTAAGAGGCGTCAGAGAAGAGCCAGCCTGCTTGGTGGTAGGGCTTAAAGTTTATATTATCGGTATTATTATTAAGTCTTTAATATTATTGTTGGTATTATTATCTTTCCGTGAAGACGGCCTGGCTACCTACCACCCTCCTGTTTGAGTCAGCTGCCAAACGACTCGTCGTGTTCCGGCTGGGGCCTT